>PGWS01033616.1:0-14846 GCA_002896235.1 Cicer reticulatum
GTAATATGGTACTAAGACCACTCAAAAGAAAGAGAAGAAGTGAGAAAGAAAGGGGGAGAAGAGAGAAAATACTGTGGAGAGCTTTTTGGTGTGCTTTTCCAACTAAGGAGACCCTATATTTATAGAGAAATTATGCAACTAGATCAGAGAAAAAATAGCGATCCATTAGGTTTGATACACTAAACGTGCGCTCTAATCTTTAGGGTTTTTTACCACATAACGTGGCGCTCCAAATCTTGATGAGTGTTTCCACCAAGAAACGATTAAAATAGCTAGGGTTTGGATCAGAGAACTGACGCCCGAAATTGGAAGCAAGGAACTGACTTGGATCAAATGTTGAATGTTGAATGGTGGAGAGAAATTTATGTAAGTTAACGTATCAATGAAAAGATAAAAATGCAATCATTCATTTAAAAATTAATAAATAAATAATTTAATTAATTTTTCATACCACCCCTTTGGAGCACACACCGAAGTTCCATAACCTCCACCTTATAAACACTCTAGTGTATGTTATCACTCCTAGGTGAGACTTCGTTATTTTTTAATTCACCACAACACTAGCTCTCATTAATGTCATTATTATTTTTCAACAATCTTCCATAAAGATCGTCATTTCCGACAGAGTCAGATCATGAGAAGTCAAATCTTAGACTGATACTTAGAGGCAAAAGGCAAAGAAAAAATTTGTAGTCTCTAATGATCAGTTCCATAGATAAAAGGTCTTTTCGGAAATTCGCAAAGGTTGAAACGCACGCAGTGGCATTTACTCCTCAGTTTCCCAGGCATTGTTCTTTTTTCTTTTGGCTATGTTGTTTTGTTTCCAGGAATGACTCTCAAAACCAAATTGTTAAATAGTTCTATTTCCAACAACATGGATCCTGCTAGAAATTATGTATTTTCTTTAACCTGGCAAAATGAGTATATTAAAAAAACATTTTAAGCACAAGAGAGGCTTAGAACAAGAACAAAAGAAAGTGTAAACATTTCTTTTTTGTATGATTGAAAAACAAACTAGAACACACAAACTAAGTCAATGCATATTAACAACAAGCTATGTCAATGCATATTAAGGATAAAAGCACCATTGATTATATTCATAACAAAAATCCTTTTACAGTACAATTGATCAATATAACGCCTCAATTTTGTAATAAACATTTTATTAAAGAAATAGAATTTTTAATAATTAATTTAGATATAAAATTATTTCAGAGTATATGTTGGATTAATTTTTAGATTTTTTTATATATATTGTGTTTTCTATTAGGGTAATTTTTGTACATATATAGGACTAAATGAGTGATATAAATAACAAAAATTAAATTTTATTTTTTTATATTTTCTATAATAGTATACTTGGTGTACATATTTTTAAAGAAGAAATTTAGGCAATTTTACGTGTATATGTGCGTTGGGTTAGTCAATGTGATATTTTCTTGTAGGTTTGACTAATGTTAATGTTGCACATAATTATATTTAATTATTTTTAAATATATCTTATTTTAATTATTTATTTTACAAATAATTATCTTCAAATATTAGAATATGATATTGATTTTTCTTATTTTATATAGTTGCTTATGTATGATTCGATTTATAATACATATTTATTTATTTAGTAATTAATTTAAATTGTTGGTGTATATATTTATTTATTTTATCATTTTGACTATTCTAAAAATGACGTATTTTCTATGTGATTATTTTGAAAATATGATAGTAATATTATAGTTATTATTTTAAATATGAGAGTTTTGATTAAATTATTATTTATCATGTTAATGGAAAAAATAATATTATGTTAAAATGAGTATTTTGAGAAAAAGTATTCCTAGCATGGATAAGTAAATAATTATTTATTTTATAAATAACTTTTAGAAATCCTAAAAAATGAAATTTTGGACCAGACGACTTTTACCACAACTATTTCCTACTTCTGACTTCGGCATATTAATTGGGCTTATTATTGGTTGGAACGTTTCTTTCCTAACCTACGGTTGCTTATTACCACCCAAATTCTGTCACAGAGGACCTCCTGTGTTCGGCTTACAGAAGAATTGTTTTAACTCTTCTATTTGTCCATCTGCTATCTGCACTCTCCATCTGCAATAAAAATAGAGCAACCGCAACACTAAACCCTCTTTCTCTCAAATTCACTTCTATCAATTCTTTGTTATTTGAATCGATATCACCAACCGCAAACACCCATAATTGTAATAAAAAATGCTTATATATAAAAAAAACTTGAATGAGATTTTAAAATTGGAAAGAAACTTCAATGGTGTATTATATGTGTATCATTATGTGTCTCTGTAAATCTATCTGGGCAACTACATTAAGCCAACCATGATTGTTTTTTTTTTTACTCATGCAAACTATAAATTATAATATATATATATATATATATATATTTTAAAAATCCTAAAAATACTCACTAATTTCAGAATTGTGAGTGAATTATAAATAGTGATATTTTTTTGCTTTTTTTAAGTAAAACAAAGTCATTTTTTGAATATGAATTAATGTCACTATCTTCTGCTACTACTAATATCGAAAAGACACAAATATTGGCATAAAGATTTATAGTTAGTATTATATGGCATACACCAAAATATTCTTTAAACCATGTACTTCGAATTCTAGTAAGTTTATAAAATTTAATTTAATTATTATCAGTGCAATTAAACTTTAATAAGAGACTCAATTATGTGTGAGAATAATGCACTCATCAATAACAAATTGTGTCTTTTTAATGAATCTTCTATAAAGAAAATAATGTTTTCTTTAATGTTTAATGTGTTTTTATTTATTTAAATGTCAGTTATTTAGCATTTAATTATTTAATTATTATTATTATTATTTAAAATAGTCAAATTATTAATTATTGGTATTTTATTATGTCAATTAGTATTTAATAAGATAAAATTGTGGTTCCAAAAAACATCTAAGCGATACGAGAGATATAGTGAGTTTTGATACAAAATGAAAATTCGCAGGTTTTGGTTTATGCAGCATGAACCACAACAAACAATGTTTTTGTTTTCAACTAGGTCAGGTTTGTTTCTCTTTTATTCCCAAAAGTTTCTTCCTTTTAATTTCATTCCTCTTTTTGCTTCTCAGCTTCAACCTATTCCCTCAATTCAATAATCCTCATCTGACATTCCCATTCATTTTCAATTCTTTGCCCATAACAATCCTACCCAACACCATTGATTTGGAGATTTAGGTTCCATTGGTGAAAGCTAAAGCATTACTTCATTGCTATTTCCCTTTTTCAACAATGGAAATTAGGGGATTCACCCTATTGCAACTGCAATCTCTTAATCAATTGTTTTATGCCAATGGGTCATATCACTTTTGCTTCTCTGTTTCTAAAGATCCAAAGGGTTATCATCCTGATACAATTAACTTTGAATACACTCATCAAGGGTTTTTGTCTCAGGTGAAGGTTCATAAAGATGCACTTTCATGAAGTGGTAGCACAAGGATTTCAGTGGATCAAGTTAGTTACGGGGACTTTGAAATGGGGTTATGTAAAGTGGAGAAACAAGAGCACGGCTCTAGAGTTGCTGAGACGAGTTGATGGGAAATTGGTTCAACCTAATGTGGTAATGTCAGCACGATTATTGATAGTATGTGCAAAGATAAACTTGTTTCTGATGCATGTGATTTATATTCTGAAATGGTTGTCAAGAGAATTTCTCCTATGTTGTCACTTACAGTGCACTAATTAGTGGCTTTTGCATCATGGTCAATTGAAAGAAGCAATTGCTTTTGTTAAAAAAAATGACATTGGAAAACATCACCAATGTGTATACTTTTATATATTGGGCTTGGTGCTTTTTGTAAGGAAGGGAAGTTGATAGAAGCTAAAAATGTGTTTTCTTGTGATGATGAAAAATGACATAAAGCCAAATATTGGTTACTTACAACTGTTTCATAGATGGATATTGCCTCGTTAATGAAGTGAACGGGGCTAAGAGATTACTCAACATTATGGCCCCAAAGGGGGTGGCTCTGACGTTACGAGCTACACTATCGTGATTAATGGACTTTGTAAGATAAAATGGGTGGATGAGCCATGAACCTCTTCAAAGAACTGCAGTCCAGAAAAACTTGTTCTGATGTTGTAATTACAGTTCTCATCGATAGTTTGTGCAAATCGGGGAGAATTACATATGCTTTGGAGCTTGTTTTGAGATCATGATGGGCCACCACTAATAATATATTAAGTTCTATATGGATGCTTTATGCAAACATGATGTTGACAAGGCAATTGCATTATTGAAAAAATTTAAAGACTTGGGTATTCAACCAGATGTGATATAATATTCTTCTCAATGGATTGTGTAAAAGTGGACGAATAAAGGATTCACAAAGATTTTTGAATATCTTTTGGTCAAGGCACAATCTTGATGTCTATGCATATACCATTATGATACAAGGGTTTTGTAACAAGGGCTTGTTGGACGAAGCGTTGGATTTGTTTTCAAAAATGAAAGACATGGCTGCATTCCAGATGCTCTTTAACTATGAAATAGTTATTCATTCCCTCTTTTGAAAAATATGAAAATGAAAGCGGAGAACTTCTCTTCGGGAATGATTGTGAGAGGTCTTCTTTAAGACAGAAACTAGGTGAGATATTTTTCTATTTAACATTATTATTGAATCAATGTTTCAAATTAATTTAATCATTTCAATCAATTTGGTTAATGTGTTAATACTTCACAATGGTAGATTGGTGAGTTCCCAATTGAAAGAAATTTGTAGAATATTAAATTATTGTTGTCTTATGTGTGTTGGGTTTTTTTTTTTTTTTGTATTAACTGGATTACATAGCTAATACATTTAACAATAGTAAACATTGGATGGTTAACTATATGATAAAATTGCATTTCACAAATATTCATTGAGACGAGAGTGATGAATCAGATAGTTCTTGTTGTGATTAGTGCAGAGAAAATCAATATTCTTTCAATATTGATGGTTAACTGTATTAGTGTTGTTGTAATACTCTTTTTGATTCATTGCTGCTGCCATTCTGATATACTGCTTTGGAATCTTTACAAATACAAAGGCAGAATACATGTAATCTGATGGGGATTATGGATATAAATTAGCTTGTTTAGGCCTAAAAGCAGGTCCATAATATTTAGGGGAAAAGGGTTAGTTAGTTAGAGAATAGAACATTGTGAATACTGATTGTAAAATTCTCAATACTAGTATTTCTAGTTCCTTTTTTCAACTGTTTGTTTATCCCTTATCCTTAAATTGGTTAAAATGTTTAATGAACATCATTTAGATTCTCACAGTATTATAATTTGGAAGGTGTATCGTATTGAGATCAAATGTTCCTCATTGTAATAGATTACAATGAGAAGCAATTAGAGATTAATTATATTCATTTGTTTCTGCAATTTCCTATTGACAAATAATTTCCAATTGAATTTCTGTTTCCTTTTACGGAACCTCGAATGATTGCCAATGCATTGTGGTAGTCTGTCTTCTGTTGTTGTCTCCTTTTCTGTCTAAATATATCGAGAACTTGGTTCGGACTCAGGACATATATTACCAGGATTTGAGTCGTATTCAGCAGAATATCTCACGAAACTGATTATTGTGTTGAATGTTGCAAATTTCAATATAATAGTCAAAACTCTAAAACATTATAGGTATCTTATGCTATGAATTCAATGGATTGTAAAGACAAATAAGTCAAATTAACTGAAGTTCCTGGTTCCAGACCTAGGTTTGTCCATGATGCAGTCACTCTTGCTTTCGATGAACTTTCCTTTCCATAAGACCATTGCTAACTTGTTATAATGAGAGGGCCTGCCCATACCTGCACATGTGCTTCAAGAAGTGTTTAGAAATTAAGTATCATCTTAGATATCTAATATAATGTTGGAGTATGCTTAGTTTCTCTCGTAGGATCTGTTTCTAATCTTAGAGTATCTTAAATTATCTTGTTAGATTAGTTTTCAAATTAACTTAGTTATTATAAATTTATAATTATTATTTTTCTGATTTCGCTATTATATTTAGGATTATAAGTTTAATATCCTTATAGATAGGGTTAGTCTGTTTATCTTCAACAAGTTTTATGAAGAATTCACATACTAACACAATTGCTTTTATCTTCAAGGTAACATCTGTTGTAATGTATATAGTATCTACTTATTTCTGTAACAAGCTATGAATATACTATACTAACATAGACATCAGACACGACACTTAAATTGCACGTCGACACCGATAATAATTTTAGAAAATGAATTACTTCCAAATCATTATTACTTTTCACCTTCTCCCTTGACTCCTAGTTGTCTGCCAAAACCACAAGGTTATTAGTATTAAAGCATTGACTGTTAAGAGATGTGAGGATTTTTAGTCTAATCCTGCCTTGATTTACTGCAATAACTTCCGAGTTGCTTAGTAGTTTCTTTGTGGTGTCTTCAGTGCTCGAATGTCACACAAATCACATTTTTCCATAGAGGACTCAGGACATTATTGTAAATAGAGTAATCAAAATATATATTTTTTTTTAAGTTACCTTGGCTAATGACCATATACTGAAATGGGAACGATATTCTTCTGTTGTCCATACCACCATTTCCAAAAATGAGACTGTGAGCTTTTAACTATTTTTTACCAACATATCGCTAATCTTTTACATCTTTTTTTCTGAAATCTGTAATAAATGTATGCAGAGACACAAGCTAACTCCCGATAATTACCATTCCATCCTCCTGGTCCGGCGTATGATAAGTTTCACATATGGAAAATGAAGGAATGAAACAGAATAATGCAAGTATCATATTGATTCAAAATAAGGCTATGGCTATCAAAAACAGTTGTCTATGTCAAGTGTTATTAAAGCATGAATCTGATGCAAACATTGGTCAGGGTTCTAAACTGAGTACAAGATAATGAAAATCTTTGAATTAGATTCATGTTATGTTATATTTACATTGTAGAAAAATTCATATCATTGATGCTCACCTACCCATTTATCTTCAATATCTAAATGCATGCATTCTTGCATTTTGTATGAAATGCTAATTATATTTCTTCTAGCATTCAAATATGAACATTACTTCTTGTTATGAAGGAGTCTCACAAGAAACACGAGAATTAATAGTGGAAGCAAATAACATTTTGCAAATAATAACATCATCACTTTTTCACGTATGGTCAGGTCAAAATCTAGATGAGAATAAGTGAAGTTTATCAGAATAGATAAACTCTTTCATATTTGAGAAATATGATCACCCATTTGACTCACCATTCACACAAAGAGAAAAGATTGATCTTCTTGAGTTTAACAAAAGCTCACTCATTGCTGGATATCTATATTTACAAAATGCATGAATCATAGATTATTAGAAGCATTTAGTTGATTTGTATATGCAATTTGAAAGCCACAGATATACCTTTTTTGGGGTTTATATTATTATTCTCACAATTAATCATACTTCAAATAGTCAATTCCCTAATATAACAATGAAAATTGATGTTAATTACTTCATATAGTATATAAGCTGAAATGCATATTATTATTATTATTATTACCCAGAAGTAAATGTTTTGCATCTTGCTCTTCATGCCCTAATGATCCAGGCATACTTTTAACTGCATGTTTGATTTCTGCAGAGTAATTGTTAGAAGTCAATGGTTGACCATGATGAATATTCTAAAATAAAAAGTTTTTAATTTAAATGTGATACCCTGCATCAGATCGATCCCTAACTTTAGACCTTTGTATGTACATAATCAGCTAGAGCTTCATTTCCTGAAGGAAATGTTGATGATTTTGGCAACCAAATACCATGTCACCATATTAAATTTGTCAAGTCTAATTATATAGAAACTGGTTATTAACTTATTATATCCTTTAAAATGTATACTTGCACCCTTAGATTTTAAACTAGAAAGAGGTTGCACCATTACTTGTTTCTTTGATTTTAATTAAGAACTAGGGTCTTTTGTTTCAAGTGACAATGATATCAACTCCTAGAATCATGATTTTAAATTACGCTGTCAACTAATTATCAAATATTTTTTGTATGACATTTAAGATATAATATGTGATTTTAAAGTAAATATTTTTAATGATCCAACAAATGTGATTTAATTGATACTTTATATTGTAAGTGCATATGCATTAAATTTCATGTAGAGAAAATGTGAATTTTGTGCTGTTTGAAAAATTCAGGCTCACGTAATATGAGAACATGTGAAGTTTGTGCTGTTAAAAAAACTTCAGGCTCACTTGAATATTCAAAAATTAAGACTATTTTAATAAACTTCAAAATTATTTTTGAACCAATTTAATGAAGATTTACACTAAGACCACTTATAATATTAATAACAAAGTTTAATATATATATTCGTGTGAGCTCGATTAAGTTCACCCAACATCATCTAAAAAGATAATAAAAATACATCAATACTATTTCATTATAAATGCATTATTAAATTTTAATAGGAAAAATGAATAGAAATGCAACATAACAATGATAATATAAATAAACTATGACAAAATGTTGTCCAATAATTAATTAGTTCAATAAATATTTTAACTTTAATTTTTTAAATCATTATTTTGAACATATCTTAAAAAAATGTGATAGAAAATAACAATAAATCATATTAAAGATGATTACTTTTTTAGTTTTTTATAATGTGGAAGTAAAACCCATCTTGCACCATGCATGAGTTTTATCTTCTCTACTATTGTTAATCACTAAGTTCGTAATATCTCATTTGACTCAATCATTAAACTTATTAATCCAATGGTCGATAAAATTTTTTGTGTATGATGCAAGGCTTGTCTCACTTGTATAACATATTATTTGTCTACTTCTAATATATCATTTAATAACTATTATCTACTAATCATCTTTGATTCTTGATTCTAAATTCAAAGAGTAATGCTTATAAAGTTAAGTACAATTTATCTTAATTTATAATATCAAATATTATATATCAAATGTTCATGCGCAAAGCGCGGGCCAATATCTAGTTACTATAGTGGTAGTACATTGTTTTATTGGTAACAATTATGATTTCTTTTAAAGTTATTTGGTATTTTTATTTAATGTTTAGGTTTTTTTTGTCATTTATTTATATTTAGGTTGAATTACACTTTTGGATCCCCTATATTTATCCATTCATGAAATTAGCTGATATATCATTTAACCAATGTGTCATAATTTTTTATTTTTAATGATGTGTCTAATAAACCTGAAGATATAGATGGCAAAAGTTAATGACAATTATTTCAATATATGTCGAATTAAAAAAAAAAAAAACATTACACATTTAAAAATAAACATTTATTATAAAACACAAGTTACAAAATTACAAAAATCAGAATTGAATCAAAAAAATACCCAGTAGAAAGTCATGAAACCCCTAGACAATTCTTGTAATTTATTCCGGTGAATAATTATTGTAGTGGCCAAGGGATGAGATGAATTAGTATTGGTACGTACATAGTAGACTTAATGTCCACGTGAAATTTACCAAATTGGTTAAAAAGTTTGAGATTATAGAAACATCATATTTGTGAATACGCAACAATCTCAAGTATCGTTTGCACGTGGACTAGATTCTTCACGCATATGCTAATGTAGTAAATTTGCAAAAGATATCAAAAGGTACGGGAGATAATTGAAGTAATTTTGGAGCAACAATATAAATAATCCAATTATTACTATGAAAAGTAAGTCGGGGGAAATGGGGAGAAGAATTTTTCAAGCTTGCAGTGTTTCACTCATCACTCTACTCCAGATCAACATTCCAATTCACTAGCAACTTCAATTGACGAACAAAATTTAAATAAGTTTCAAAATAAGATCAAAATAACCAGAAAGCAGGGAAGAAAAACATCACTTCACTTCACAATCTAACCATATCACAAAGTGACACAAATCACACAAACCCTTCAAAAGAGAATAAAATAAATTAACATTTCATAATGTTCTAAAATACAAATAGAAGTAGACATGAAACTATGAAGTATGAAATACCTTTGAGGTTAGACGTGTCAGTGTGACACCCGTCGATACTTAAAATAAGTGTTCCAAAATAAAACTTATTTTTCATCACTTCGACACACCTTTCCCCTTGGACACATCTCAAACACAACCACATGGGTTAAAGATGTGTCAAAGCAATTATGATAATGATGGGGTTAAAAACATGAAATTTAATTACAACAAGTTTATATTTTCGAAAGTAGATGAATTCATGAAGGTGAAAACTATCATATATGTATCAGTGTGGTGTCGGCGTTCTATATCTTTTACATTAGCATGTCGAAGTATTGGTCGTGTTAGGTGTCGTGTCGGAAGTCTATACTTAGCATGAAGATCAAGATACAAAACCATCTTTCATATTATACAAATTGATTGCTTCAATTTTAAAGCACTTATGTCTACGATTTAACACACAATTAACAAAATCTGCATTTCTGCAGAAAATAGAAGCATGCTCCTACAAGCAATCAGATCTACTCTAAGCTCTGTCCCCACAACAATTTCATGACCTTTCCAATTCTCAACACTTCTCTTTAACACATATTCTACTCATACAATAACTTTAAATTGCCAAGCTGTTCCTGTTGGTCTTAGAATAGTCATTCAACCTTAAGTTTTAGTATTCTAGAAACATTTAAGCTTTGTAAGATAAATTATTATGCAGAAGTATAAGTATTCAAAGAATTTTTTTTAAGTTACTTGATATGTGAACGATAGTTCACTTTATGACAGAACCACATGAGATAAAGCATGTTTACTCCACATGAGATAAAATGAGAGTATAAGATTTGGCTAGAGCAAATGCAATACTATTTGTAAAATCCCCATCCCAACTTATATTTCCATAATAGAACTGTAAGTGAGTATATTAGGTGGTTGAACTCTATCATGCATCTCATCGACAAACTCCAAATCATATGACATTCTCCCCAATTTGCACAAACCATTAATAAGAGAATTATAAAGTACCACTTCCAATAATGAATTTTTTGATTTGCATTTCTTTAATCCATTAGAGTGTGGACAAAATTAACTACTGGTCATTTGAAATCTTAAGTATCACAATTAGAGGCAGTGAGCCTTCATCATATTATGTTTTTGAGTCGTGTGAAGAACATGTCTTTAGAATCAGCTCTAGAGTCGTGACACTTATCATAGTCAAAATTTGTTGACTTATTATTTAGTTTATATTTCATGTTGCGTTAACTTTTTTCATGTTATGCTAAATTTTTCATGTGAGCCGACTTTTTCATCATAGACTTGACTTTTCCTCATAGCCAGACCACTTTTGGTTTTGTTGGAGACAACAGTCTAAAAATCAAAGTCAGAAGTAATGTGAGTTTAGAGTCAAACTCAATCATCCTTTTGTGTTGAATTCTGTAGAGGCACTAGTCGAGAAAGTAGCGTTGTTATATCAGAGTTGCGTTGTTGAAGGAGCTTATTGGAGCTGTGCGTTGACTTTTAATTCCTATCTTCAGAGGTAAACTTAGAGGCTGTTTTTTTGATTTCGAAAGAAACATTGAAAAAAATAATTTATGCTCCGAAAATATTATGAGTTAAGTCGCAGACTAGGTGCTCACTTTAGACGTTTCGAGGCATTGTTCAAAATTGTACAAGGCATACTATAACCACGAATCTCCAGGATAAAATAGCCTCGGTACAAGATATATCGAAGTTTTATGCTACGTAAAAATCGTTCTAGATTACCCTCAATATGGCAGTGAATGATTGCCACTCGTAATATGGTACTAGATTACTCGTAGAAGAGAAAGAAGTGAGAAAGAAAGGGGCAGAAGAGAGAAAAGGTGTGGAGAGATTTTGGTGTGATTTTCCAACTGAGAAGAACCCTCTATTTGTAGAGAAAATAAGCAATTGGATAAGAGAAAAAAGAGCGATCCGTTAGGTATGATACACTAAACGCGCGCTCCAATCTTTAGGTTTTTCACTACAGAAACGTGCGTTCCAATTTGACGAGTGAGTCCACTAAGAAAAGAGAAAATAGCTAGGGTTTGACCAGATAACTGAGTGCGAAATTGGGGACAAGGAACTGACTAGATCAGATGTTGAATGTTGACTCGATGGAGGAAAATTACGTAATTAACGTATCAATCTATTATATATATTTAAAACAGACTCCCGATGCCACATCATCATATTTTGCCACATCATCGTATTTTGCCACTTCAACATATTTCATCCACATCAGCCAAAAAGATGATGTGTACCTCATGAGAGTAGAAAACAAATGATATTGATTTGTAGAAAATAATTTTTCAAGACAATGGGCATGCTTAGTAAATTATGTTTTACATGTAAAGAAATCTACAGTAGAAATGCCATCCATCGTAGGATGTTAAATTAGTAATGTATCATCAATAACTTTTGTAATATCGAAAGACAACTTCATTTCTTATATTTTTTCGCATAAGGGTCATAATCTGCACCAAAACCTGTAACATAATCTGCATCAAGGGTCATAATCTGCACCAAAGCCTTGTAACATAATCTGCATGTTAATTAATATGATCTTATGAAGTAATTTCAATTGTAGTTTGATTGTTTGATAAGATAACAGAATGTGATAAATAGAGTTAACAACATACTTTAATTTTTAATGGTTGGACTATATTCTCTATAGTATATTCTTTCTATAACATCTATAGTATATTCTTTCTATAACATGTTCAATGTTAGTTGACGATCCATCTCAGTAAAATAATAATGATTGAAAATTGTCTTTCTATTGCAAAAATTGATACAAAAATATCCAAATTGCTAATTGTATTCTTTACTATAAAACTAAGCACATTTGCTAAATTAGATTTATGTATATTATGGTAAAACATTAATGTGGCATATCCATGATGGAATACTCAATAGATTAGTCTAAAGTACAATATTGAATTACAAAATAATTGAGCAACATCTTTTAACTAATTGAAAAGTTGATTAAGTAAGTGATGATCTAAATTTATAGGTTAGGTTGACATTTAAATGCTTTCAATGTCTATAGTTGTATTTTTTTTTAAGTTTGCTGATGGGAATAATTAAAGAACATAATTCATTAGGGAATTGATTTTAAAGAACTGTACTGTACTGAATTGCCATTATTGATTGATATAATGTTAAATAACGAACCAGTTGGTTCATAAATAAAATGTAATATATTATTTATAAAGTTGAAATTTCACTGAGTTTATATTTTTCAATAGACAACGCATTATCAAACATTTTCATATTACTGTTCTTAAAGACTATTATCAAATTAAACATTCATCCTATAACAATAACAATTGAACCAAAAGTGTACTTGTGTTTGTGTTTACAACAATTACATATTTGAGAATATCAACTTCCATGATTCAAACTTCATCAGAACCAAAAAACATAATAGCACCTTAGGATTACAATACATAATAGTTTGTTAACATGATGTTCATCATCTACTTTTCTAGCATTATTAATTTCATGTAGTACTATTTACATTGATATTCTGATGGTTTATGATGATGAAGCTGGCACTCGCAATTGCACGTTCCAATTATCTTGTTCGTCATCAGTTGGAGGTCTTTTAGCCGATGTAGCTGACTGTACATTTCAATATCGTTTTCACCCAGTCCATTGATAATGATACTACATATTTCATAATTGTAGCGGAATAATTAGATTATTGTACTCAAGATTTATGAAATCAGAAATATATATATCAAAATTGATGGCACTTTATAGAAAGTGATGTTAGACTCATACTTACAGTGTTCAAATAGTATCTTCGTTGAGCCTAAGGAGTTTACGACCGGTTCTCCTTTAGATTGTGTTGTGAGATCAATTGACTTCTATTAATTTAAAGTTGTGCAGGTTTTTAATACTATATACGGTATTACGAAGATAGAATATACAATAGGAAATATGATAAGTTTGCAATACCTCTTCAGGTTTTAAAATTCTGTTTCCTAATTGCAGACAAATAAGTGCAGCATTAGTTCTATGACTTCATTAACAGAACACTGTTTGAAGATGGTTATAGTTTTACACGAAAGCTAGACGTGGTCTCCATTATATCTTGAAATTATTGATGTGCATATATCTTATGTCAGTATCACCAGCCTTTAACATGTTTCAGGTAAATGCATTTATGTCATATTACTGTGGTAAACAATAAATATCCAAACTATGAAGTTACTTGGACTAAGCATTATATACATGCCTCAAATTCATATTCTTCCTCATTTGAAGTGCTGAAATTCCAGTAGTACAGTAACCTGGTCTCACATAATGGATATTCTTACAAAGCATTGTCGTGGAAAAACTTCAATGATCATTTTGTACATGTTTTATGTTGTTAGTATTGATATCAATAAGTGTTTGATATAAGGACTGTAATATTGATTTATAAATTCTGATAAATTAAGGTTGAATATTGAACTACTCTTATGGACTATTTGCTTTTAGTTTGGGAAAAAATTTATATCCTTATATGAAAGTTAAGAGAAAATCTTTCATATAGTAACACTAACACTTAATAATATACAAATTGTTTCTACTTTATTCCACATGCCTATAAGTTAGAAAATTGTAACCATTTAGTTTTACTTTGATTTAACAATATATTTTGAATTATGAAGAACAAATAAAATTAAATACGTCTAAAATATAAAAAAAACACCATCTATTAAAGTTTGATGTACCTTGGAATTGGTTCGTCAACCTGAACACCACATTTACATTGATAATTTGTAATCCCTTCTTTAGCTTTGACTGTGCAATTAGTGCAACCAAGATAAAACCAACTGAATTTGT
>PGWS01033632.1:0-14052 GCA_002896235.1 Cicer reticulatum
GGACCCTTAGCAGCAGCTTTGTTCTTGGGCTCCTCAATTCTTTCCTTTTGCCCTTTTCTAGAGATGCTAGTAAAGTGAGCACATTTCAGTCCTATCTTTTGCTTCGCCTGTCCTCTTCTTGCACCAATAATGAATGAGCTCATTTAAGGTCCATTTCTCCCTTTTGACAGTTATAAGTCACCTTAAACTGACTGAATTGCGAAGGAAGAGAACAGCAATACTAAATGAATGAGTAAGTCATCTGACAACTCAAGCTTTAGTCCTTTAAGCTTAGAAGCAATGTTGGACATCATCATAATGTGCTCTCTTATATTTCCCTTGCCTTGATACTTCAGGAAATTAAATTCTGAAGCAAAGAACTTGTTTTCAGCCTTATCACTTTTTTCAAAGGTTTTTCCATCTAACAAGGAAATTTTTAGCTGTATCTATCTATCGAGACAGCACCTCTAAGACCTCAGATATGCCACGCTTATGATCATAAACTTATGCGATTTGAGCTTAATCCCATTTCTCATACTCTAATTTTTCTCAGAAGAACTAAGTCCTTAGGAGTGGGGTCGTTCAATTTCTTAATGGCAGGTCTAGGATCCATGCAGCCAAGAACAATCAAATGTTCTCTTTCCATCCTTAACAATTTTGTCCCATCAAGGACAGAATAGAACTCAAATTTTCAGATATGGAAAGCATGGATGTTGTGGATCAAATAAAGAACGAAACTAGAACTCACATTATAGGAAAATAAATCAGCTAAATAAATAAATAATATGTTCAAATCATGGAATTTAACCATCTCAAGATCCCAGTGCACCATTGATGTCAAGTCTTTGGGACGAGTAACACCACTGCTAGTGGTACTCTTGTTTGCAACGATCAAAAATGACAATAAGACATGTCAACAATAAACCTTCCTTGGGCCGATTTACTGCTCACATGTTACAAATTAATTGTCACACATTATCATCACAGATGTACCATGTAATTCTGCCAAAAATTAACCTTCCTTTGGGCCGGTCAATACCCGCATGAATAAACATATACACAGCCATTTGACACTCTTCACGAGCAATTTAGACAAAAGAGGTCACTTTGGCGACGTCAAGTTTCAATTAACTCATTCAAAAGTGTCAAACTTGACTTGAACATATATTTATTATATCCAAATAAAACAATATTAAAAATAAAAATATTTATATCCAAAAAAAAATATTTATATCCAAATAAAACAATATTAAAAAAAATTATTTTTCACTAATATAAACTTTATTTCATTAGTATTTGATAATTATTGTTTTATCAAAAAAAAAAAAAAATTGGATGGAAGCTAATAAATTTAGCCATGAAATTAAAAGAACAAACACGTTAAAAATTGTGCTGAAGAACATTTTGCAATGTTAGTACTCAGCCAGTCTGCCTGATGAACACACGATAGTAGATGTGGCGGCATCATTTGAGCAGGGTACCAGATATTTGGAGTTCAATCGATGATTAGTATAAACAAAAATAATATGTAATTTATTTCTCTTATGAAGTACATTATTAGAGGATAATAATGCAAAAAGACACGGAGTTTCATCAATATTTATTAACAAGGTTCTCAAAAAATATTCATGTCGCTTTCACTAACGGAGTTCAAACAAATGTTAATAAAACTAAAACAGAATTCAATATAATAACACAAGATACACATCTTTGCCCTTCTGCATTTGCAAATTCTTGTCTGCGAAAGGGAACAAAACAGAAAGAGTAACAACTAATCCCCAAGGATATGTGTAACCATCACACCACACCAAATAGGGATCATGTCAGCGCATTGTATCATGCAAAGATTATTAACGACAATAGGTTTTAAAAATCACAGTGTGTTCAACTTCAAACCATTACAAAAAAATAAAAAATATAACCGGAAACAAAAAAAATATGGATTCCATAATATATATATCAAAATTCCCAAATTACAAACCCTAATTTTTCAATCATGAATTAAACATGGTAGGCTCTGATACCAATTATGGGAAAACCCTAATAACGTTGTGCTCAACAATCCATGTCAATTACATGATGAATAGCCAAAGGCGGAAGCGTACCTGTGGGAATTGCCATTAATGAAATCCTGCAATGATGATGATAGAGCTAATGGGTTGGGTGATCTTCCTCAGCAAAACACCCTGAAGACCTTGCTCTCTTGATGGGGATAGAGAGAACCATAGAGTTTTCTCCTTTAGGGTTTGTGAGACTGAACAGTCTTGTTGTGTTTGCCTTGGGGACCATTACCCCTATATATAACTATTATTAGTTATATCCCAAATTGCAGTATTTCCAATTCAGCCCCTCATTAAATTAGAAACTGTCTGGTATCTACACTATTAATTTTCATAACTATTATGCTCTTTAGCCATAAACTATTATATATTATTTGACCCCTAGTTTATTGGCTAATTATATAATGACCCTAACACACTTTATTAATTAATTACATATGTGACCCATAAATCTTACATTTACACCATCTATTTTTCGATTTGTATATTCTTAGTAGCTATTTGGTATTGGTTGAGAGAGGTTGTAGTGCTCTTTCACATGTGGTTTTAACATGTTCAAACAAATTTGTGGCTTTTACATATCCAATAAAAAATCTCTCGCATGAAACTTATGTAATTTGGAGTAGCATGCATTTGATTAGTTTTGGAAAGAGAGAATAGTCGATTTAGTCTCAAAAAGATAATTATTTCGATAATCTAATGATTAAATAAAGATTATCTTTTGGTAGGTGGTGTAAAGTTACTCTAAAAGGTTTTGAGTTTGATTCAATCAATAATGGTGGAGTAATTCTCTGTCTGTTCTTGGTTCTTTTAATGATTGATATTAGTGGTATTGATAGTAGTGGTTCTGTTTAATTTTTGAATGTTGGAATGGGGTCAATATATAATCAGTAATTATGTATATAAGTTTTTCTTTTGTTGACACAACTTGTCCTTCAAAGTTAATTGGATTAAAATTAGCGTTTTTTTAAAAAAAAAAGTTTTTAAGAACAATAAATCATCGAGTCATGATAATAAGTGTCTTAAAATATTTGTTAATCAATAAAAAAGAAATATAAAGAATTTTTAATAAAAAAATGTTTTTTTTTTAAATTTAAGCTAAGATGGACAATTTTTAAAATTATAATTTTTTTATTCTCTAACAAGTGTCTTAAGGATCTTGTTAGTATTTCCTTAAAATTATTAACATTTGTCTCACTTTAATAATATTAAAGGAGTTCAAATCCATATTCACTCTTTAATGTGTCTCGACTAACTAGCTCAATTTATAAATTAAGGAGCACTAAAGGATCAGTTTTATATGGAATGTCTTGAATTCAAACTTGTAAGAAGTAATATAACAATAATTTAAATTACTATTGACTTATTAAACAAATTTTTTTTGGACGTGATATCACTTTTTATATTTAATTATTTTAAGAGGCTAATTGTCAAACATTATCATCGTAAATATTTTATATTTTTAAGAGGAAAGCAGTGTTTATCAAATTTCTTATTTGGTCAAATTTCATTATGGTCTTGGATTAAGTCCAACGCATCTAGTTTTCCTTTCGATTTTCGTCAATTAACTATAAAACCACTTCTATGCTTGATAGTTTTTTCTTGATAATTTGTGAATACTCATGAACGTTCATGATAAATCTATACTAGAAATACCTCATTTATCTCAATGATTGAATCATAATATTTGATTGATTAAAAATAAAACAACCGGGCTATATATATATATATAAAAGGTTTGGTCAATTGTATAAGGTGGGAAATATTAACTAACTTAAAATAAGATTAAGGACACTAATAAAGGTTAATATTTTTAACTTAATTGCAGTTTTGGTCTCTTTATTTTTATCAATTTATGAAATCGATCGCTCTATTTTAAAAATTGACAATTTTGATCTCTCTCATATTTTTAAAATAAAAAATAACGATTTGCCCGTATTTTTAATAGCGTGACATATAGTTTTTGAGTTGAAAGTTAAGTTTTTACGGTATTTTATTTTAATTTTAGGGTATTAATCACTCTACATTTATCATACTTTATAATATATTATTTAAAAATATCATGTGCTATTTTTTAAATAAAAAATAAATAAATAAAACTAAAATTAATTAATTCTTTAAAATAAAAACTAATTCTGTAGATCTATAAAAATAGAAGGACTATGAATATATGTGTATTCATTTTGCTCCTCTCATCCATATCTTGTACAGGAGTAGCTTTTATTTTACATATTATATTTGTCTGGTTTAAAAAAGTATATATATATATGATATACTTTACATTGTTAACAAATAACAATTAATTTAAAATAGTGTAAAACTCAAACATTTAATATCTACCATTATTATTAAGTGACGGTTCATTTTTGTTTTGTGGAATGCTTTTGTTTTTACGTATTATATTTTTTCTGTTCAAAAAAATATATTATATATTATCAACAAATAATAATTATTTAAAATAGTTATCATTAAAAGTAAATATTTTCAATTATTAAGTGATTATTTACGCTTTTGTTTTAAATAAATTTTATCTTCTTTTAACAAAAATAAATATTATCTTAAAGATATCAATAACTACATTTTTTTATATTGGTACTAAAAATAATTTTTCTTTCATTTGTTTATTTTAATTTCCTCCCTGTTGTTAAAAAAATTGGTATCGTTTTCGCATCTTGTCTTTTTCCCTCCTGTGAAACTGAAAATGATGTTTCAATTGTATAAAAAAATGAAATGATGTTTCAGTTTTCATTTTACATGTATGCTCTTTAATTTTAGAGTGTGTTTGAATTAGAAAACTTTGTGAGATAATGTAAATTTTAAATGCAATTCAAATTCATCGTTTCAAACTCTCTTATTTGGATGATAAATTTGAAAAAAATTCAACTAAAAGAAATTTATTAGATATTTTGTTAAAATTAAATTAGAAAATTTTTAAATACACTTAAAATTTAAAGTTTTTATTTATCTTATAAATGACTCTTAACATGATCCCATATTTTTTCAAAGTTTATTACGACTACTAGTAGATAAATTACAGTTATTTATAAAAAAAAAGTTGACTGCATTTAACTATTTGCAATCCAATTACAAATTGCATATTACCATCAAATTACTTCTATTGACAATTTTTATAAAACACTCAAGTGATTATTAATTTAGTTTCTTTTCTTGATAAAATCCATTCAATTTTTAAATCAGTTGCTCAGGAGTATCTTAGGTAATGGTTGAAGGATTCTAAACAGTCTAATTATTTATTGAAAAGTGAAAATTACATATTCTATTCATGTATTAAATGACTAATTTTCCATAAAAAAAAATAGTTTTCTTAACATATTTTACATTTTATATTTTAAAAAGTATATGTTGATTTTAAAATTAACAAATAAATAGTTAACCGTCAACACGAATATAATAATTCAACATATTTGTCTAGTGAACAATATGTATAAGTATTTGACAGTACGCCAAAAATGACATTTTATAGCGCTTATTAAATACAAACGTTGTTGTATAATATTTTAAAAATAACAGAGGATACAACATCGCTTTTTTGACAAGCGTTGTGAAAAAAACGTTGTTGTAGGGTTATACAGGGTCGCATAGCGCTTGCACATAATGTTTACAAGGCTTATACAACGCTTTTTCAAAAGCGCTGTAAACAGAAGCGCCCTTCACATAATGTTTTACAGCGCTTTTGGAGCGCTGTAAAATATAGCGCTCCCACCTTATGTTACATAGCTTTTAAAGCGTTTTTTGACCAGCGTTGTAAAAGACTTGTGCTTTCACATAATTAAAGGACCTATTAGAGCGCTTATTTTACAAGCGCTGTAAAATCATTCACTTTAAATAAAAATCATTTACTTTAAATAAATAAAAATCATTTACTTAAATAAATAAAACACAAATTTAAAAAAAAATTAAAAAAAATTTTAAAATAAATTTTAAAACAAATGTTAATACATTGTCATAACCCTACGAACCCTCATCTCCTCTACTCTGCGCCCATCTACTACTCCTTCTTTAAAAAAAAATTGGATACGTTGTCTTAGGTACTGTATTTATTAATTTGTTATTGTCACAAAAACTAATAAATTATTACATAATAAATCATATAAGTGTGTTTTGGAGAGAGTTATTTCAAATAACCTGACAACTTTCTTAGTTGACAGAAAATTAGTTGATGGAGTGATAGTTTTAAATGAGATAATTGGCTTTGCGAAAACAAAGAAACATAAGTGCTTGACGTTGAAAGTAGATTTTGAAAAAAATGTACGACCCAATTAGTTATGATTACTTACATTTTATGCTTAAAAAGATGAATTTTTTAGATAAATGTATTACTTGGATATGGGCATATATTTTCTTGAGTACCATGTCTCTTTTAGTGAATGGAAGTCCTACTTTGGTTTCAAGGTAGGTAAGAGGTTAAGACAAGAGGATCCTTTGTTAACAATTAAAAGAGGAAGAAGGAGAAACAACCACTCTAGGTCTTCATAACTATAATGAACCAAACTTGAGTTAATATAGTTACACATGAGTATATATATATATATATATATATAAAGGATAGAATGTCTAAAAATACCCCTTACTACTAATATATAATAACATTTATCTAACATCTCCCCTCAAACCACGATGCATTAACATGGAGCATCGAGAGTTTTGTCAACTAAAAAACGGAAACGTTTAATGAATGATCTTTGTGAACAATCAACCAATCTGTAAAGAAGAAGAGACAAACCGTAGAGAATGGTTCCATGATCTGAAGATGATGACGAGTAAGATGACAATCATCTCATGTATTTGGTGCATCCTGAAAGACCGAGTTGTGAGCAATTTGAATAGCACGCTCTGGTTATCGCAATGCATCGGGTTGGCTCAAAAGAACGATACCCAATATCAGGACAAAAGCCAACGCAACCAAATAATTTCAACGGTATAGTGGATTTGCCATAGCACGATACTTCAGCTTCTGTAGAGGAGCGAGAGACAATGTCTTGTTTCTTACTTTTTCCAAGAAAGAAGAGAGTCTCCAAGAAAGATACAAAACTTGTGGTGGAATTACGAAATGTGGTGTCACCAGCCCAATCAGCATCAGAATAAGCTCGTAAGTCTAATGAGGATGACGATGGAAAGAGAAGTCTTTGAAATTGAGTTCCTCGAAGATAACGAAGAAATCCGAATAACTGATGCCCAATGTATTTGTAGTGGGAGAGACAACAAACTGGCTAACAACATGAACAACATAAGGCAATGTCAGGTATGGTAATCGTAAGATACACTAAGCTGCCAACCAAAGTACGATACAAAGTGGAATCTGGTAAAGGAACCATCCGAGGGAGCTATTTCACATTCAACTTAAGAGGAGTATCTGCTGCCTAGTATCAGGAAAGACGAGCCGGTCAAGAATATTGGAAATGTACTTGGACGAAGAAAGAAGTAGCCTCTAGGAGAGTAGACAACTTCAATCCCTACGAAATAGCAAGAGTTACCCAAGTCCTTCATCTCAAACTGTTTTGCTAACTGCAATTTCAATATTCATTGATTCCACTAACATCATCATCTGTTATAATCATGTCATCATATTAGAGAGAAAGTATAGCGACCATAAGTGGTGGACTTTATAAACAATGCAGAGTCATGTTCACTAGAGCGGGAAACCAAGAGAAGTGATACCATTAGAGAATTCTCAAACCAAGCTCGAGGCAGCCTGTTAAAACATATAAGCCTTTTTTTAACTACATAATTCCCTTATTATGAGAAACTCCTTGAGGAGGGACCATATAGACTCTTCATGAAGCTCAACACATTTAAAAAGTATTTTTGACATCCATTTGGGAAATATGCCATTGACGAATAGATGCAACTGCATAAGAGTACCAATAGTGGTCATTTTGGCTACAAGAGCAATAGTTCTTCACAATTCATACCATATTGTTGAGAAGAAAACCTTAGCAACAAGGCCTGCTTGTAGCGCTCACTGAACCATCAGAACTTATGTTTGATCTTGTATACCCAACGAGACCCAATAAACGTTTTTCCAGGAGGAAGAGGTACTAATTCCAAGTATATGAATTGTCATGACAGAAGTCTTCTGCCATCTGCCACTGCTGAGAGGATCAAGAACATCCTCTGTTATAGGAAGAGGACTCAGACAAAACTGTGAATGAGGTTAAGAAAGAAACAAACGAAGTTGGATAAAGTGGAATAGACAAAATCAAGTAACTGAGTAGACTTACGTGACGAGAGGGGTAACGAGTGAGATCAACAATCGCAAGGACGGTGGTTGAACAACCAGGGGACAAGAGGGATGTCATCATGTGGAGTATTGAGTATTTGATGCAATTCTCACATTACAATCACTAGAATCATAATGTTCATTAGGACCAAACAGATCAATATGGGTTAGTTTCAGAACTCTATAACTGAGAATTCAGAGGAAAATAGAGCGAGTAAAGGGACGCTCTCAAGAAAAACAACATTACGAGTACATAAAGTTTTCTCTGCATGAGATCATAACAACGATAACTCCTTTTGACCATCCGCATAACCAAGAAAAACACACATGGCTGAACGAAAAAGACAACTTATTGCGCTCTACTTGAGGCGAAGAACAAAAACAAGTTATAACCAAAAACTTTCAAAGAATAGTAATCAGGGGTAGAAGCATACAATTTTTTCAAAGAGAGACAAACCTGATATGATAGAGGATGGAATTCAATTAATAACATGAACCAATAGTAACCGCTTCTCCCAAAACTCACTAGGAACTGAAGCGGCACAACAAAAGGGAAGGGCAGTCTCTATAATAGCCGGTGTTTCCTTTCAGCAACTCCATTTTATTGAGGAGTATCAGTACAAGATGTTTGGTGGGAGGGTGCCATCATATAAGCAAGTAATATCAGAAAATTTATTAGAGGTATATACACACCTAAATCAAACGAAATCACTTATAACATATTATGTTGAGCTTTGACCATTGCACGAAACATATGATAAATGTCAAAAAATTCAGACCGATTTTTCATAAGATAAACCCAAACATAAACGAGTGTAATCATCAATAACGAACATAATATCTAGATCCACCTTTGGCGAGAATCGGTGATGGAACCCAAACATCAAGAGTGAACTAAATCAAAAGGGCGCATATGAAACAAATACTTTTACTAAATGGTAAAGCTGGAAGTTTAGCAAGTTTACAACCACAAAAATCTTGAGATATCACGGTTTTTTAACTTTCCTAAGGCTCTTAGGTAGATAGCCAAATATTTTAATCTAGGAAGCAGAAAACATGTCCAAGGCGAGAAATGCCGTAATAAAAACTAGAAGATAAGGAATTCAAGCGAAAACTAGATAATAAGTCAGCAGTAGTTGTTGAGGCTGTAGTATACGGGAAGTCACATGTCATCCAAACATAAAGTCCCCCTCTGTCTATGACCTGTCCCTTCAGCCTCCCAGAAATATTGGGTCCTGCACACAGCAAAGAAGTGGAGAAACATAACGATTAACAGAAGTAAGACTCAAGTAGAATTTAGGAATATAATAAACATCAGAAAAGACATGTTAGGTGTGGAGACAAACCAACGTCTGCTAATGGCATAGGAGTGCCATCAGCAGTCATAACCGACACACGACGAGACAGTTTTCACAGACACAAAAGATTTATCATCGTTATGTCATATGATGAGATGCTCCCGAAATCAAGAATCATATGGAAGAGAGATATACCTGACATATCAGAGGAGTTCAACCTTTAGAGAGGTCGGCAGAACATGGCATGTGATTGAGTGACAAGAAGTTTTTAAAGCTGTTATGCATATCAGATATTTGGAGAAGCAGCCTCAGATGAGTATACAGAACCAGAACTAGAGCCAATGCTGCTAGGAGGAGCAGAAGCAACAATATTGGATAGACGATGGCCACCTAAAATTCTCTTATGTGCTCTCCCCAATTTCAGGACAATGTGTTTTCCAATGTGCTTGAAGAGAATCATCCTTAGCACTCAGCATAACAAATAATGATAGAAATAGCACAAACACAATCACTGAGATAAAATAAATTAGTGATAATTTGGTGATGTGCGAGCACGGATTTCTCCCCCATCAGATGTCGTTTCTCTCCCATCCGACCGTTGAAGACAAATACCTGAATATTGCGAACCTGCTGTCAAAAAATCAGCCTGATCCAACGGTTAACGATGGTAATTGATGTTTTTTGTGAGACTGATTTAACAAAATCGAGAATAGGGTTACTCTTCTCTTTCTCTTTTGGTGGTATCTTTTCTATCAAAATAGTCTCTCTCTTCTTAATAGTAGATCCCAAAATAAACCAAAGTCTTTGATACCATGTTAACAATGAAAAGAGGAAGAAAGAGAAACAACCACTCTAAGGGTTTTATAACATAGAATGAATCAAACTTGAGTTAATAGGGTTACAATGATATATATATATAAAAGGATAGAAATGTCTTAAAAATAACCCTTTACTACTAATATATAATAACATTATCTAAACACCTTGACCTTTTTCTTATTTTTTTGATTTAAAACGTGAAGGATTGGTATTAAAGTGTCTCTTAAAGGAGATGAAGGTTTGGTATTAAAGACCCATGAATTGTTCAATTTGGCATCATTGAGTAAGTGGAGATGGAGGTTGCTATAAAGAGAATATGACTTTAGATATGAGTTATTGTTTGTGATAAAGCATACATAATTAGTAAGATTTTGAAATTAAAGAGAATGACTCTTTTGTGGTGGCGATGATGTCATACAAATTGATAAAATTGGAAGACGAGTTTTAAACTATTTAGTTTGCACAGCTGGTAAAAAGGAAAATTGAGGAGGAGGTGATAACATGGTATTGTTGGAATGATTGATGATTAGGAGAGAACTCTTTAAAATCATGATCACAATATCTTTATTTATTGTCATGAAATAGAAAGAGTAGAGTGGCAAATATGGGAGATTTGATTAATAATAATAGAATTTGGAACTTGAGTTGGAAACTAATATTTGAAAATTGGTCTTTAATTGGCTTGATTGGCTTCCTAATGAGAGGTAATCTTGGTCTTGGTCTATAAATGGGGTAGCAGGAAATAAAAATTTTGCTTTTGCATATTGGTGGAATTGTTCTTTATTTATGTCTTCAAAGTCTTTGAAGATTTTTTTAATGGATGTTAAACTACACTGGGTTTCAAGTATCCTTTGTATTCTTATTAATATATGTTTACTTAAAAAAAAATTATTTTAATAAATTTAAAATACTTAAAAAATTTCATTGTTCAGTTATTTGTCAAACTTAAAAGATTATTAGAAATTTTAAACGAAAATCAAACAATGATAATTAGAAGTAATAATTTGGCCATTTATCTTTATGAATAGAAATCACTTGGGTGATGTGTGTGTATATATATATATATATTATATATTTATATTATTATTATATCGAAATTTTGTATTATTCAAAGTCATATATGGGTTTTTATTTTTAAAATATTATTTTTTTAACAAAATGCCACCAACGAAAAAAAATTTACGCGACTCTTTTAAAGGCCATTTTTTAAAATAAAATACCCCGAGGGGGAAGCTACCAGTTGAGCTGTTTTAATTCCCTATAATTCTTTTTCCTTCCTCATTTTACAACTTGTTACTTATATTTAATAAATAAAAATTATTAAATTATTTAATTAACAAAAAATACTGATAATAAAGTAAAATAAAATACATTGATGAAATTATAATAATACTTAAATATAATAAATAATAATAATTAAATTAAAAATATTAAATTATATTATTAATTTCAAAGAAAATACATTTAAATTGACAAAAAACAAATACTCAATTAATAAAAAATTAAAAATTAAAAAAAAATTTTATTAATAACGAAAAAATATCCATTTGAGAAAAAAAAAACATTAAATTTATATTAATGATAACCACCTAAATGACATTCAGTTCCACATCTAGGATGTCGTCGAACTCGTCTAACTCTTTGAACGAGTTGAGGTTCCTCCAGTTCATCCTGATTTTGATCATTATCCTCAATGTAAGTTGTATGTAGCTGACTTAAAACCACTGCCACATGCTTCCATAAAATTTTGAGACTGCATATTATACATGGAATCATACACATCATAAGTCAACTCAAGAGTTGTGCACTGAGTTCCAAACAAATTATAGAAAAGCCCACGTTCTATCGGATAACTGGGATTTGGTATTTTTGGCATTACGGAACGTAATACTGAGTCGGTGGTGGATCATAACATGAAACTTCAGTAGGGACGTGTAGGTGGGGTGATGATAAAGAAAATTCTACTATGTTTTGTTGTTGTGGGGTTGGTTGAGAGGTCAACTGCACATGAGGATATGACGACGGTTGTAAACGGGGATTACAGAGATGTTGTTCGATAAATATAGATAATTTGGTAATTTTGACGATGACATGAGTTGGTGAAGATATGGAAGCAGAAGCTCAATCTATCTACCTGGATTCGATCCACATCTCACCTGAAGAACATCAATTATAGATACTCAAGAGTGAATTGTGGTGATTTGGTTAAATTGAATGTCGCCTCATACATGCATAAATTTTGTATTGTCACAGATCATATGAGTTCGATTCTAAATGATATGTACAAAAATAATGCAAGTTGTGAAATCGGTCCTTCAATCAAGTAAAGGTCTTATTACTTAGATTGGACTTTACCGCACTCACAGTAGGTTATAGAAGGCTGGATGGGAAAAAAAGCGATTGACAATTTTGGCATTGTGAGAGTCTTATAATCAATTCCCACAATGTGTTGGTTATGAAATGTTTTGCTCTATGATCCAAAATTAAAATGGAAACAAATCGAGTACTCATGAGAATAGTTGATAAATGGGATAAGGATCTTTCATAGACTATTTGGTTTTCGTTCTGTGCATATCTGACTTTAAATTCTGCAAACCAATAGTACAAGTTGATGGCACTTGGTTGTACGACAAGTACAAGAGAACTCTATTGGTAGCAGTTGCACAGGATGGGAACGACAATGTAATTCCTTTTGCTTATGCTCTTGTGGAAGATGAGACAAAAGAGGGTTGCAATTTCTTTTTGAGAAAATATGTCACTCCACAAACTAACATTTGTTTGATTTTAGATAGACATGAATCCTTTAAGAATGGTTATAATATTCCGAATAATGGATGGCAAGATCCTTCTTCGAAGCATATGTTGTGCGTCCGACATAAATCACAAAATTTTGCAAGGGAATTTAAGGACAATGCTTTGATGAAAAAAGTTATTTCTATGGGTAATAATTTCATTCTTAATTTTTAATAATTTCAACCTTAATTTTTATAATTAGTGTAATAATGTCTGCTCTTTCAATACAAGTTACTCGATTAATGAGCCTACATATCGATACTACCGTAGAGAAATCGACATAGTAAACCCGAAGCCTTTGAAATGGTTAGACAACATACCGCAACAAGATTGGATTAAAGAATTCGATGGAGGTAGTCGTTGGGGTAAGATGACAACCAACCTTGTGGAGTCGATCAACGGAGTATTAAAAAGCATGTGCAACCTTCCTATCACTGCTTTGGTCCAATCAACTTATTTTAAATCAGTGACAATGTTTCCAACCATGGGAAAACAACACACACATCAATTTTAGCTTCTGGTCAGGTATACACATAAACTTGCATAAATTTTATAAAATTGGAAATAAGTAAATCCAATAGTCATAGAGTCGATAGTTTTGATCGGGGCAGCCTTACTTTCATGGTCCACGAGATAGTAGTTCCAAGAGAAGGACGACCAATTGGTCATTTCAGTGTAAACCTTCCTCACAAATGATGCGACTGTGAGAAATATGAAGCTAAACATATGCCTTGTTCACAAGTGATAGCAGCATGTTCTAGCATAACCTACGATTATTGGAGCCTATTACCTAATGTATACAAAGTGGAAACGATGCTAAAGTTCTACGACGAGCGTTCCACTCATACCAAACGAAGGATAT
>PGWS01033635.1:0-17246 GCA_002896235.1 Cicer reticulatum
AAAAAAAAAAAAAGAAGAAGAAGAAGAAGAAGAATTAAACTGAACATTTAAGTCATAGTAGCAATTAGACAGATAGTAGCTTGAAAAACGCACTTACTTTTTGTCGACTCCAACCCTATTGTAAGCTTCTCATGTGAATCCTCAACAACTGTGGTACCAAAATAAAATAATTTTAGACTAATTTTATGATTTTCTCAATATATTTTATGTGATTCATAATTCTAATCTTAATAAAAATAAAATAAAATAAGATGAGTGGAGAGTTGGAGAGTTTAGATAGAGACATTTCCCTGTACTAGACTACAGCTCATGAGTGATAGTGGATCCAAAGCTTAAAGAGGTGGAAAAAGGTATAGATGCTCATTGCAAAGCTTAAAGAGTTGTCTCCAAAACAAAGTGGAAAATTTTATCTTATACCCCCCACATTTAACCTTTACCTCCACAAATGCAAGGAAATTATTTTTTTTCCCTTATATAAATCTTAAAATTTGTAATTTTTTTTTTCAATTTTACCGGAAATTTTTTTAAGTTTTTCGGTATACAACATATATTCCGGAAAACTTTTTCCAAGTTTTCAGGTAAAGAAGTTACACTCCGGAAAACTTTTTCCAAGTTTTCTGGTAAAGAAGTTACACTCGAGACAACTTTTTCCAAAATTTTCAAAAAAATGTTATTTTTCAAAAAAAAAAATTTGGTGTGAAACTTTTTTAAAGCATGTATCAGATAAACCCCTCATGTATCAGAAAACTTTTTTAAAGTTTTCCGGTAGAAACCTTGTGTACTGAAAAACTTTTAAAAAAAATTCCGGTAAACCTTAATTTGAGTTGATAAAATAGTAAAAAAATCAAGAGTATATTTGATATTTTTAAAAATTTGAGGGGGTATAAATACAAATGTGATGGTACAGGGTAAATTTTTCAACAAAGTGTTTCTTGTTGCCAACCCAACCCAAAATGCTTTTTCTATGTCTTTTACTAATTGAAGTTTGAACTCCCTTATAAGGAAGTGCATCAATGCAGATTTTTTTATTTCTTTTAAAATTCAAATATAGTATAACCTCACCCCTCTTTCTCTTAGCCCAAAATCCAAACACAACTCAGACAAAAGTATAAGACAAAATTATATTTTTATTGATCAAATATATTAACAAAAAGTGTTAGTAATTCAATCAAACCCTTAAATAAAAAGTGAATTCCAAACGACAGAAGATGGTCACGGTTATACTTAAACATTGAAATCTGGACGAGCCTAAGAGACGAAAGTGGAGAGTGTGATGAGAGATCGAGAGTGAGCCTGAGAGATGAGCGGACGAAGTGGATTGAGGCTGAGAGACAAGAGTGAGGTAAAACTGCGAGAGTGAGTGTGAGGCGAGGGAAACAGGATGCGCCGACGACAGGTGAGAGTGACGGCGAGGTGTGAGAGGGTGTGAGAGAGATGGATGGACAAGGATATCTCAGAGTCGAGGGTTATGGGTTCAAAAAGTGAATGAAGTGAGGAAATTAGTGCGCAAAAAGGGGGTGCGAGTGAGGGATAATAGAAAAATTTAATTTTTTAAATAAGATATAAAACAGATCTTTAACACTTACAAAGTAGCGTTCGGCATCCAACGCTAAAATTTTTAGGTCATGTTGTAGTCAATACTAGGTTTATTGCTAGTTCATTTTGGCATTCTAAAGCAATGTAGTAGTTCGATCTATAAGTGCAAAAGTCTCATTGGATTTAGTTTTAGGTCATTTGTGGTACGTTGATATTAGGTTATTATTCTAATTCAATTTTGTTCTAAATACAATAGTTCGTCCATAAGAAACAAAATATATAATTTGATTAACATACTTTAGATCATTTAAGTTGTGTCTATTAGGTATACACATCATCTTTACTTAGGGTCGCCGCTAAATCGACGCTAATGATTATAAAAAAATCACAGATAAGATGATGTAATTTACCACTAGCGTGCGCGCTGACTGAGGATCTCGCTATTACTAGCACTTCGCGAGTCGAGAGAGACCGACGCTAAGGTGTGTGCTAGCCTAAAACTATTAGATATTTCTCTTATATGTACTACTTTTGTAATTAAAAATCAACATGACATTATTGTTGTAGTTTTAAATAATCAATTGTTACTAATTAATTTGTTACTGTTTATTAGAGGAATAGCTGACCCGATTGTACCATCTTTGGATGCACTCAACTCGCGTAACCAACTATCAACTATCAATATGACTCTTATTTCAACGGAGTTAATTTAACATTAGGGGTTGCTTACAGACAAAATCACATCCCGGTATATAGATAATTACATATCATTTGGTACCTGTGGTCATTTAACACTTGGCACATGTTGTAAAATTCCATGATTAGTCTGTTGGGGGAATTAGCTGATGATTTGCATATTGTCGCGTAGATTATATAACTTACATCTATTGTTACAGTTTAGAAACCAAAGATAAAAGGATAATGCTGTGGTATCGTTGCTTAGGGTTAGAGAAAATATATAATATCTATTAACTATTTAAAATTAGACAAGGAATAATAATCGAACAAGCCTCATAGTAAATACATAATGCATTCTATGAATTTTAAAGGGATCATTATCTTGTGACTCAACCTTGCCAACATGACACACTCTCAATGTTTATGTAACAACAATACTTTTTAAATTAATATATGATTCATAATCTCTTTTTCATATAGTGCATTTTTACAGAGTAATATTTTCTACATTTATTTTGTCTTACTAATATATCTAATATATTCTTAATAAACTTTAAATGTTTTAATTGACTATGGTGTTTTGGTATTCATTTTTTCACTACTACACATTTAATTAGATATAAATTGTCATTCTTTCTATAGTCTATGTATCAAGAATAAAGAATATTCCTTACTAAGACAATGTCACTTATTTTTAGTAAAAATAAACTGTATTTGTTCTGGTATGAGTTTGTTTATACTACTACACTATAAACCATAGAAAAAATTTGGAATATTTTGAATTCTCCATTTATAAAAGACCAAAACAAATATCAACACACCTTCTCGTTTTTCTTTTTCATTTCTTTTTATAGAAATATAAAAAATGTACAGTTAGTGTTTATTTTTTTTATTTTACTGTTTTTTAGCTATAAGATCACACTAATGTCTTGGTTAGTGTGTGTATTTTCGATTTCTTACCTGGGTTATTGTTTTCACTAAATTAATGAAATTTAATATAATTACTTTAATAACATCCATTCAATGAGAGAATCAATTGTATAGAAATCTGTATTTAGATTATTATGAGAGACTACTACCAATTGTTTGGTATATCATATTTCTATATGGGTGTTGATTTTTAATCTTCTATTTATTTGAGTCGTGATCTATTTTTCTATGATTGTGTAGCATATTCATCTATCTTTTCTATTTCTTATTTGCATTTTATTATTTCTTGTATGAATATTATTAATCTTCGATTTTATTCAATTTTGCAAGAGGTTGATCATAGCATTATGTCTAAATAAGTACCAACTTCTGAATAAAGGCACCTGGGTAGCCTTCGGTGGTGGAGGCCGATGTGCTTCTGTATCATTGGAAAGGACTGGTTTTGTAGCTCCCAAGAAATACCGACTTAATAACTTATTATTTAAAGGTGTGGTTGAATTGAAATCCATCGTTTCAAGTTTTCATTATCATCTTATCTAGAAGTTAGACATTGGATTGTATACATTCATAAACAAAAACAAGTATTATAGATAATAATAAGCATCATTAAAAAAGAACTAGTAATTTACATTTAAACAACATATGTTACAACTAAATAATAAACTAACTAATTAAATTACAGCAGTAATACTATAAATTATAAACTGTCCTAATCATCAGATTGATCAATAAAAATAAGTATTAGGTTGCAAATATGGCTTGTAGATCATCCATCTGTATTGAGATAAAATTTCAATGAGTTCTTCAAAATAAAGAGAGGGGTAGTTTTTTAATATTATTTCACAAAATTCATAAAACATGAAAATATTTATGCATCTAGTGTGAAAACTCTCAGTTCAATTTTCATAAAAGCTTAACTTAAAACATTCTTTTTTCTAATTTAATCTGAAAAGTATATGCATGACCTAAAAGTATATTTCCTTAGAATGAATAGAAGTGCGTCAGTATATCTTTAACCGTGGGTCACCAAGATAACTGATATTTGATTGGTAGAAGGCGGTCTGACCAAACCCCAACCAGCATTCTGATTGCTCTCACTTTACCTGTTAATCCATATTTGGTAACAACCTAAATGTACCACCGTGAAAAATAAGGTCATGCATGATCTGATTATAAAGAATGCAATGCACTTGAGATGTTATGTATGTAATGCCTTTGTAATGTCATGGTCACAATGTATCATATCATCCATATACACTTATAAATAACTTAACAATATATAGAAATTCAAGTGGAAATTAAATCCTAAGTCCCTAATCAGAAGCTGAAACCAGATGCAAACACGGCTACAGTGCCGAACTCTTGACTAGAGGCAGTGCATTATGGAATAATAAATTTAGAGACAACATGACCAATGTCACATGGGTGATAAGGCAGCTTGATCAGAAGGCATATAAATTAAAGGCACCAATAGATATAGAGTCAGAGGATATGTGACAAGAGGCCAAATTGATACATAACCAGAAGCAGAGGAACAGTGTATCGTGCAAGAGGTAGAGTTAGAGGATATGTGACTAAAGCAGAGTGAGATACATGAACAGAGGTTAGAGTCCAGAGGATGGACGTGACTAGAGACATAGGTTTGAGGATACGTGACCAGAGACAGAGTTAGAGGATACGTGACCTAAATGGAAAGGAGGAAATCAGAAGCAAAGTAGAAGAAGAAATATCAGAGGCAAAGTAGAGAGAGTATTATTAGAGGCAAAATATAAGCATTTCACTAGAGGCCAACAACATACAGTAATTTACGAGAGACAAAATACAAGGAACATGATAAACTACTAATAGAGCGCAAATTGCCCATAAACGTAGAACATAGATCCAAAATTTTAACAGTAATAAAATTAGAAGTAGACAGAATCAGAACAAAACTGAGTCAGGTGTAAGAAATATCATAAACAATGAGTAGATTCAGAGGCAGAATAAAGAGTAAAAATCATAGAAGCAAGACTGAAATAAGCAATCAAAAGTAATAAGGATACTCTTCAAATCCCTATAAGTACATTTACCTCGTATTTCACCCATTAGAATTCACTATAATTCATTAAATTTCTTAACACGATCACAAAACATCAAAAATTCTAACACAACATAACATCACATATGCATAATGCATGATTTCCAAAAATAGTTTTAGTGCAATTTCACAAAAATCTCCTACATGCTAAATCAAACAATTTCTCAGCACTATCAGGTTTTAGAAAAACCCAAAATTAAACCGAGATAAATAATCTAAAAATACATAGAAATAGTTGATATTCGAATCTCATAACCCGCATTAAATGTAAAAATAGTTCTAAAAAGAACTCACATAAATTGCACTAAAGAAGAAGAAGATTCTAGTCCAAGCAGCTTTGAGTTCCTCTTGAAGTCGGTTCCTTGCTTCACTTTATTTGATTCCGATTCCTGCGAGGATGAGGAGAGAACAGATCCCCACATGCTATAGGTATGTTGGAAGATTTAGGGACTTTACGCGATCTTTTAGTCTTGGAAGATTATGGAAGGAAGGAAAAATGGAGGATTAATTAGAAGAGAAAGGTGAAGATGCAAATAAACAATTGGCGTTATCCTTCAAAGTGGTTACGAGAAAGAGAGAGTGATAAAGATGAAGAGAATGATTGCAGTAAACTTTTCTGAAAAGAAAAAGAATGAGGGGAAAGAAGGAAATGTCTCATTTTTGCCTTTGGGCATCCACCATATTATCTTTTGTGTATTCTCTATTTTAATTAAAATTCTTTATTTCTAAATTAATTTCTTAATACTTTGACTACTTTATTCTAACGACATATTTAATTAATCGATGATTACAAATATTTTATAATTTCTTTTTTATTTACTTTCATGAGATTGAGAGAAGCGAAATAAATATTAAAACTCAAAAACAGGGAAAAACACTTACGTGAGTTTTTTTTGTATTACATTTGTTTCATTATGTTCTTGTTTAACTTGATTTATTTGTCTTATTTACTTTTAAACTTTTGTACTAGATTAGTTTTTTGTTCATTATAGCAGTACTTCACTTTCTCTTTGAATATAATTATTTTGTTGTAAGTAATATTTATAATTTTATTATTTTATGTACAATATATGTGTAGACTAACACTCATGGAGTACTTCTCAATATCATCAAATAGACCATAAATAATGTTTTGAGAGTTAAAAATATATATTTTTTAAAAAAGCCATTTTATGCACAAATTTTTGTAGAGTTCACACAAAGATGCTTTGCTAAGATATAATATGTTCTTTGAATGTATGTGTGACTGTTATATTTTATTTTGGTAGAGGATTTCATTATATGTAAAATACAAATGTTAAGAACCACTAAGATACAAATGGAAAACAAATAGAAACAATTAAGAATATTAAATTAGAAATTTTAGCATATAATATGAACAGAAGAAACATCTTTCAGGTTTACAATTTGGTTTATCAATATTATATTTTATAAATTTTTTGCTACAATCCAAAATAATGGGAAAAAAACCTATATTTCAATAAAAAATACACTATTCCTATTATAAACCCTCATTTTTAATTAATAGATTCAGTATGACATACTAATTAATTTTGGACAATTCAAATCTATATTCACTAATGATCATAAAAGCATAAATAAATTTATACAAATTCATTTTTAATTTTCGATTTACAATTTTCTTTGTATATTATCAATAAATCGGGCCTGCTCAAAAAATGAAATAATTTTGAAAGGAGATAATTAAGGATTATTTTCAAAATTTGTCCATAGAATAAATAACTATTATATATTACTATAAAAATTGAATGTTTAAAAAAACACATCTTATAATGTACAAATGCACTAGAATCATTCTAAGCTCTTAACAACATTGGCAACATTTCAATAATTCATAACAACCATATGTTTCTTTAAAAAAAAAAACAGCCTCCTTATAATAATTAAGTATATTATCATGTAGTTCCAAATATTTATTGATGCATATTATTTTGTTTAATGTCTTCGGTTAGAAAGAAAAAAAAAAAATTCTCTCAAATTCAAAAATTTAGTATTACCTTTAGTCAAAAAATTACATTAATAATATTCATTAAAATGAGATGGTCAATTGTGTTGAAACTCATTTTCAATTATGGGAGATATAATTGCATATGGTTCAAGCTTCATATTTTGTATTTGTAAAATACATAAGATGAATATGTTCAGTTCTATTTCTCCGGTAAAAAGAGTTTCTTTCTTTCTTTCTCTCTTTTATTATTTGATTCTTATATAAATATTTTTTAATCTTTCTATATTCTCTTATTGGATTTTATATTTAGTATTTTTATTTTGATGCAGTTGGTCTATGTTTTCTTTGCAGTTTAATATTTCTTTTCTAAATTTGTCCATTTATTTTTGCGAATGGTTATGTAAGTAGAGGTTAACGCATGGATGAATGGATAGGGTTTTGGGTAGGGTTCTATAGTACTGTTCCCATACCGCAATTAAAAAGATACTCATATCTGTGTCTGTTACCTTCTTAAGTATCAACTTTAATATTGGTACCCTTAACCTTTGGATACCTAAGTGCCCGTACCCATACCCATTAACCACGCTTTAACTAAAAAAATCGATAAATAAATGATATGTTGTGATTTAATTTTAAAAATATTTCAAATATCGTTAAATTCAATCATAAACATTATAACCAAAATATTTTATAACTCAAACATTTCAAATGAACACTCGTTATAATACATATTTAATATCCATAATTTATATTTATGAAGTTGCAAGTCATATTGACAATATTATTTGAGATAATTCATACAAAGTTGCAAGTAATATATTATATAATTCACGTTAATAAGACATAACAATTATTAGTTATAAAATCACAATTATTTACCTATTATATCATAATCAGATTTTTAAAAGTTTACAAACGTTTACTTTCAATTATAAATTGTAGTGATCCAATGATATTAATACTCATACCCATTTACCTATTTATCATACATCAGATTTTTAAAAAGTTTGCAAACGTTATCTTTCAATTATAATATTGGTAGTGATCCAATGTATATTAATAGATGTTAAAACATAAAGAGAAAAATTATTAATTAAACTAAACACTAATATAATAAGTAAATAATAAATAAAATATTTATATAAGTGCGTGTCGGTGGGTACTATATCTGTATCCGCACCATACCCACTTAATTTGCGGTAATTACGTCTCCATGCCCATACCCTTATGTGGGTTTTATCCTACCATTGTGGGTTTTTTTGCGGGTACCACTAGTCTGGGTCAACGGCTTCACTACTAGAAAAATTGTATTCTAGCTGCCATATTTAGTATCGGCCCCCTACTCGACGCTAAGCGTAAAAATTTTATTTTTCAATTTTATTAACACGTAGCCGTGGAGGGTCCAACGCTAAGTAAAATAAGGCAGACGCTAGTTTATTTATTTAATTTTTTATTTTTATATTAATATGTAGCGTCGGATGAGCCGACGCTAAGTTTATGATTTTTAAATTAATTTTTTAATAAAGATCAAATGAGCACTCAGATTGTAAAATTAGTTAGAACGCGAGCCTTCTCACACTCGCCATCTCACAACTCGTGCGTCATCACTAACCCTACAATTTGAACCATCACCGATTCTCAACTCTCTCAACACCGTGAATATCACCGATGGCGTCCAAACGAGTCATCACGTCACCCACTCATACCACTAAGCTATCACACCTGTCCCCTCTTATCGAACCAAGACCCTCTCGAACCGTACCAGTCACTCAACCCGTGACCTCTCGTCGTTCAGTTTGTCACGTCTCGCGTCGTCTGTGGGTCCATTTCTCAATGTAAGTTTTTGTTGTTCATCTCGATGTAGCCGTTTAGATTTTATGGCATTTCAGTTGTGTAATGTGAAGAAATTGGTAATGGGGTAAACTGGTAGTGTAATATACGGAAACGGTGGTATCAACTAGCAATTTTTCTACCCTTTCAAACTTTTTCGACAGATTGCATGATTTCTGATTTCCATTATATGTTCCTATGGGTTTGGTTCTTTAAGTTGTTGATTTCTAACTATCCAAATGCATTGATGCAGGACCTGGTCCCCTATATCCTGGTGACTTTCGATAAAGAACAAATCGTAGTATTGGAGGGGAAGGATTATAAAGCACTTGAAGGGTATGGATGTTGTTAATGATGATTATACTTTGTTATTAGTATGGATGTTGTTGAGTTTGTTTGTTGATTTATCATATTTGGTTATTCCAGCAAATTTTTATTGTTCTCTATCGATTTGTTTCACTTAGCTTAAATGATATCATTATTTTGTAAAAAAAAATCCAATTAAGGCAAATAATATCTCTTTAGAATGTTGTTTCCGATACCTTTAGGTTATTCTTTAAAATTGAGAGTTTTTTGTGATTGTTAATGCATTAATATTTATAATCTTTAACAAAGAACCGTTAGTTGATGATTTAATGTTTTTATTGTTGTTGTGGGAGATTTTTAGTGCATTGGTTCTATTTAAATACTGCATTGGTTCTGTTTAGTGCATCGGTTCTGTTATTTACGGTCATCGTTTTTAAATACTGGCTTAATTTTGTGTTAAATGGCAGAAACTCTTCGCACCGATGAATTTCATTGTTATCATTTCAAGCATGGTTTTATATTTCGGTTCTGGTTACACTTCAAATCTTTTTATTGCCGAAAAATGCAGACCAATGTAGTCTAAATTGCGGTAGCGATGCTGTATTACGGAACTTAATTGCAATTTAAAAACCATGATTCCAAGTGATCTCTTCAATAAATATTCAAAATAGCTTTAAACTCATATATGGCAGATTGTGTTAAAAAATTTGTTGCTTTTTCTAGCTTTAATTGCAATCATTTAGATGAATTTCTATCTAGATAAGGGGACTCCTGCTTGTTGCATTATTAGAGATTATTCCTGCAGGCATGTGTGATGTTTGATTGCATTTTCATGCTTGTTGTTTTAAACTTATAGAAAGTGTCTTTTATTAAGCTCTGTGTGTAGTTACTATTTACTAGTTTTATGTTGTCAAGCTCTGTGTTTTTGGTTACTAGTTTCATGTTTGTCTTTTGTAACTCATTAGTTTTATTGATTCAAATCTCAACTAATCATTACGAACTTCACTTGTTACCGAGATGATTTTCAACCAGATTATTAGATTTGGAATGAACACGGAGAAGTGAAGGCAATGTTGAAAAACAAGGGGTGGTTCGACTACTAGTAGGTATTGTGCATCATGACGACCAATTTATGCAATGGATGAAATGGTGTCTTGATGCTTAGGCCTTATCGAGATGTCCTTGATGTGAACATAACATGGGAAATGAGACATTTGTTGAGGATAAGTTGATACAAATTTAATGTTATGATATCTAATTCTGAGTTGTGATCCAATAATCTTAATTTTATTTGTAGAGCAATAACCTTTAAAGGGATTTACTTTCAGATGATAGTCGTGTAAAAAATGCGCCTATGTATGATAGTCATGTATATTTTATTTATGTAAATTCTTTATGCAAATTCTTTATATTACAAATCAACCAAAAATAATATGATCTCATTTATACCAAGAGTCCTAGAAGAGCAATCCCTTTATTATACACGTATTGGTGTAAAGTTAGTATGTTATCTATATCTTGACTTGTTTGTTTAATTTATTTTTAGAAATTTGATCATATATTACGTTATTAATTTATTCCATTTATCAGGAACATTTAAAAAAAATTGGAGGAAGTACAAACACAACTTCGGCGAAACAAAGTGAAGAAAGTGCTAAAGAGGTAGATGGAGGGACAATACTTAAGTTATTTGACTGAATTCTGCGGGGGGTCGCACTTGTGGTCGATTTTATGGTACGAGAGACTTGTCTATTAACGTCCGACATGGGTGTGTATTCGCTTACACAACATTCCCAGAATCCTTCTAATTCTATTACTAGGATGTCTTTAGAGCGGAGAGGGTAACTAAATAGAGGTGAACAAATTGCTCAGGATGCAGTGGCCCAAGCGCAAGTGGCTACCAAGGTCGCCGAGAGGCTAGGGAACATTTAAAGAAGTTAGAGAATGATTTTGATGTATTAAAGTTTTTGGGGATAAAATTGACGCTTTGCACCGTCAATCAGCTGGTGGATCATCTACTGCGAGTCATCCTCCTTCGCATCCTCATTACGATCATAATTTGGACAACTTGTCGCTGGACGAATCTTAATGTCATAGTTATGCTTACTTTTTGTAGTAATTGATTGACAATTATGTATTAAGTAACTTTGTTAAAGTTGTTATTTGATACTAGGTTAATACATGATACTTGTTAAGTTACTTAATACTCTGGGTGCGTTTGTTATGTTGTCAATGCAATGACTTTTTAATGTTTCTTAGCTAACAATTATTTTATTAAAAAAATAAAATTAAGCAGGGGCTAACAAATAAAAATAAAACTAAATAAATTTGAAATTAGTGTCGGCTTTGTCTGACGCTACTAATACCACGACTTTTTCAAGTTCTGACAATCACGTCTGCAGTTCGACGGATATTATCAAATACAGTTGACATTTTATTTTGAATGTAGCGTTGGCCTAGCTGACACTATATATTTTTGTTGAATACATTTTGTATGACTTTAGCGTCGGCGTTCTGTCCCGCAACTATTTTCCACCCCACTTGAGTGTCAACTGACATATTTAGCGTCGATGTTTCAATTTTATTGATAGCGTCGTGAAGCTAGGCCTGGCCACGCTATATAGGTCAGATGGTGTTTGGCCACACTAGTCATTAGCTTCAGACCGTTTAGCTAGACCGACATCGACGCTAATCCGACGCTAAATCGCCATGTAGCGTCGGCTTTGAGCCGAGCTAAATCCTGTTTTCCTAGTAGTGTATGAATTATGATAAAGAATTGGTAATTTTTGGCGACTTTTGCATTTAAGAATGATGATTTGGTAGTCTCTAGAAATTCAATCTTAATAAGTTTATGTAAGTTACGGGTAGAATGAACTTATTTTTTTTCAAAGTTTTTCTTCCTTTTTCAACAAAAATCTGAATTCAATTCTTTGTTCTCTCTTTCAAGGTGTGGTTTTGTTTCCTCATTTCTGATTTCTATTCTCTCTTCATGGCTAATTCAAATTTATATAAATGAATGGATAAAAGCAGAAACAACAAAGATTCAAATTTTATTCATTTTAAAAAACAATTTGAAATTTAATAAAAATTAAATTTTGAATCCAAACAAGATATACGGTATGATAAAACAATAGAACGTAATATTTTAATTTGAATTTATAATTTTAACAACTAAATATTTGTTATTCAAAAAATATGGAAAGATTCAAAACTATTTTTTTTTTAATATTTATAAGACGAAATTGAAATATAGAAATTGTTCCTACAAAAAATCTAATACATAACTTGATAATCTATAATATACTTTCACTGATTCTCAAAAAAAAAAAAAAAACTCGAATAAAATAACCTTTTGGTGGAGGGATAAAATCAACAAGAATGGTATTTGAATACAAAAATGCACATAATTCTATTATTCTTCTCTTTAGTTCTGGTTTTTTAAATGTCACATTAATTACATTAAATAGGCAATAAAATAAATAAACATTAGAAGATTAAAAAATTTTAGGCCAGAAGATTCAAGTGTACAATTAAAATTATTTATGACAAAATACACTGAAGTAAAATATGCAACCGAGTAATAAATGGTTTTAATAAAAATATGTAAATTTAGTATAAAATAAAATTAAATGAATAAATAAAACGATTTATGGGTTGGATATCTCAACAGCTTGAATTGAGAAGAATGAAGGAGCAAAATGATCAGCATCAAACTTGAAGAAAAAGAAAAATAGCTCAAACCCTTAAGAAGAAAGAAAAATACACTAACATTTTTTTTATCAAAAACTAAATCTTTTTTAACATTTTTTAATAATATTTATTTATATAGTACCGAAAATATAATTGAGAAATATTTTAATTATGATACCTCTCATGGTGGAGATTAGAACTCGAGTTAATCATTAGATAATTTAAGCCTACTCTGCTAGATCCAATATCCACTTTATTAATAGTGTAAATGTCTTACATTAACTTACATTGTATATAGTAATAATACAAATAAGTAATAAAATCTCCTAACATAAAAATTAATTTTTTGAATTTTCATGCCAAAAAGTAATATATATTGAACCACATTATAAATTTTTTACACATGAAAATTAATTCCCTAAAAACACATTAAAATTATTTATTTTTAGTGTGATATCATGTTTTCGTAATTATTGAATTGTCGTTCCTTTTTATATTTTATTTATTTATACTTATCATTTAATTTTTTTTTAAAGTATCATATACTACAATAGCAATTTTTTTTTTCAAGAAAATAGCAAATATTTGAAAGATTGACTTACAAAATTTATTTTATATACATTAATATTGTATAGATATTTTTACATTGTTAATGAATTATTATCATTAAATCATTAAAAATGTGACTTTAATCTTAATAATTTTTTACGATCACAATTGTGAATGAATATGATTTATTGATTGTGTAATTTTTTTACATTATCAATGCATAAAAATTAAATTCTATTTTAAAACAATAATCTCTAATTCATGCAGGACGTCCTATAGTGTCTATATCAACCACTATAAACATTTGTCTTGCTTCAAATAAAATAATACTCATGACACTTATCTAGCAAATTATTCATTTATTATGAAACTAACCGCTTACCTAAAGCATTTATTTTTAAATGCAATAAATACAAATAGTATCTTTCAAGCATATTCTAATTTTTTTTCTCAAATAGACCCGTAATTTGAAATAACATCTTTTAAGTATACTCTATTATTTTTTTCAAATAGACTCATAATTTGCATACTTCATATTTAAAAAAAAAATAACAATATTGAATAATTTCTCCCAAAAATAAAATTGTATGCTCTAAAAAATTAGTGTTATTAATGTGCATTAAAACACATAGATGAAATGGATTATTGTAGCTTAAATGCAAGCAAATAAAATCACCAAACATGACCACATTTACCCACATAAATCATGTGATAAAAAAAATATTTTTTTTCTACAACATGTGATTAAAAAAATAGAATGTTTCAAAAGGTAATTTGAATATATAATGACAAATAAGTAACTTATACTATACAAATTTCTTCCTTTAGATTTTTTGTTCATTAAACATTTCTTTTCTTCTACATGCTACTTTTCTCTCTATTTTTGTGAACTATTTTGGTTTCTTTAATCATTTTTTTTATTCTTATATTCGATTCATATATCTAAATTTTAACAGGTTCTTTGATGATCTCCACATTGAAGTCTTCATCGGTGTCCAAACTAGGTATATTCTCTTTATATTTTTGAGTTTGCTATGTCTCCTCAATACTTATGTCAATCAATCTAAACACATATTAACATGTTGATTTTGATGAATCCGTTACTAAAATAGGCATCTAAAATATACATGCTTTGAATATTTCATGTAAAGAACATTAAATATTTTGGAGACATTTATTCATACTATTATATGATATTAGAATTTAAACTATTTTTTCAGTGTAAAAGTGTATAACTTTAAATGGTAATTTGTATTTTTTAGACCACATTATAAATTGATTCAGCCAACTACACTGAATTAATAGCATAGTATTTAATGTCATAGTAATAGCTGATTAATATTTTTTTAAAAAAAACGAATTAAATTGAGGAAAAAAAATCAAATCAAATTGATTGCATTTTATTTAGTGAACTCACGTGACAAAAATATAGACCAATTTCAATATAATAATAATAAAACATATAACTTATTCAAATGTCATTAATGAATCTACGATTTACATCTACAATATAATATAAACAATTGTCTTGTTCATAAAAAATAATAACATGACACTTAAGTAACAACTTATTATTTATCGTAATACTCTCTTTATTTTTGAATGTCACAAATAAAATTAATATTTTTTTTGAATAAAAAAAAGTAATCTTTCAACATATTATGCATATGAATACTTTATATTGTATGTTCTAGAAAAAGAATATTGTTAATGTGTATTAAATACATAAATAAAATTGATTTATTTTGGCCAGTGCGATCAATTGCACTAAATAAAATCAAATTATTAATTATTACCATTTGATTACATAAAAACAAAAAAAAATTGTTGAAACAAAGTTAACATCCGTGTTTAAAACAAATTATTTCAAAGAAATTTGTTTTTTAGAATCTTTTCCTTCATAAATATTTTCTTTCATTTATAAATTTTTTCGTTCAAAAACTTTTTCTTTCTTCTACTCAATACCTTCATTTTTTTGATTTTCTTTAATCATTTTTTTTTTCTTTCTTAAACTTTAATCCTGCTTTTGATTCTTATATTTTAGTTCACATCTCTTAAATATTTTAGATATGTTGACCATATCACCATGTTAGGATCCTCATCAAAGTTCATACTAGATATATATAAGGTTTTCTTCTTGTTTTTTTTTTTTTGTTTTAAATCTTATTTTTTCTTATAAAATATAAAGCTAAAGTATGATACTTCAGTTTAAAGTAGAGAATATCTTTAGACAGACCGAACAATTTATGAAGTAATTATTTGTTGTACTATATCGACATTTTTGTTTTAATTCTTTCAATAAATTCGTTTTTCGTGGATTGGTATTTAGGAGTAAATATCTTATTTTAAACTTCAGAATATATGATATAATATTTTTGGTTGTACTTAGTCGACGATTTTGTTTAAATTCTTTCAATAAATTTGTTTTCATGGATTGTATTTAGAGTAAATATTATTTTAAACTTCCGAATATATGATACAATATTTTATATTATAAAATTGAAATCATTCATTCTTTTTATTTTCAATTTTATGTTTTTTTTTTTTCTTTTCTTCCTTATTTGGTATTGTTTGGTAAAAATATAAATACTTAAGAAATATTACGTACAATAGGAATCTAGATCAATAAAAAAGTATGAGGAATAGATAGGGTTACACTTGCTAAAGTAGTAAGTTAAAAAACAAAATAGACACGTCAAGTCAAAATGATAATTTTGAAGACTTTTCAAGTACCTTACAAAATGAGAATAATTTTTATGTGGACACAAATATTTGAACACATTTTGATTAAAAAAAAACATTTGAACAATACACAAAATATATATTATTTATATTATTCTAAAAAATATATATTATTTAATATTATTTTTCTACAATTTTTTTTTAATTGTGAGTGTGTCCAAATGTGATGTTCAAACAATAACTGGAAATCATTTTCATATTTACAACAATCAAACAAGAAATGAGTTTTTATAGCATGTAATCAATATAGAATTATTAACTTCAAACTCATATCTATTACAAAAACAAATTTTTTATTCTATAAAACAAGTATTACCATATTTTTTTACAATGGGAATTAAATTATGATCGATAGTTTATAATTCTAATTTTAAATAATATCTATTAAAAATTATTTATGGTCCTAAGCCCACGGTTAACAGATATATTATCAACAAAAATAAGATGATGGGATGCAAAAATATAGACCTATTAAAATTGTTAATATGTAACTAAATATAAATTAAATGACGATCTTTATATCAATGTTATACAATCACTAAATGGAAAGTTTCATTACTATTAATTATAATCTATTTCCCTAATTACAATTAATCCAAATGAATAATCCCTTCATATGTAAAAAAATCATTGTGAAATTTAAATTTGAAATTTGAACATTTTCAATCCCGAAACCACAAAATCAATTTCCAATACGCTTACTCATATATTTTACCTTAAATCAATTTTAACCGGTCAAATTCAAATTCAATAGGCTAAAAATTTTCAAATTTGAGATATAAAGACATTAAATGAACTTTTAAATTGCAACCTTTTCTATTAACTTAATTTGGAGTTAAATAGTGAAATTCTTATAATCCCAGCTTAATAATCCAACAAATGATGAATATATCCAAAAAATCCATATAAGAGTTACCAAATTAAATGTTTTTTTTATAT
>PGWS01033641.1:0-16420 GCA_002896235.1 Cicer reticulatum
AAGATAAGCGTTGTAAAATGTCTCTTTATTTTATATTTTTGTGTTGTTTATTTGGCTTGCGACGCTAAAATAAAAGGCTCGTCTTTGTATCCCACCTATTAAAATCGACAAGCAAGAATCATGACTCATCAATCCGAACGCCATTATTATTATCGACCCACTTGCAACCAAATATGGGAACACGAAACATTGTGTAGTCTAACTCCCATATGCGCTCGATAACCCCAAAATATGATAGATTTGCATATATTGGGTTTTTGTCTTTGCACTTGAGACATGCATCGCTTCAGCTACGAGAGTGACTCCACTATTTTGCATAGTGGTCTGATCATCTAGTTCTTTGTATAAAAATGTGTAGCCGTTAATAACATAACCAGTGTAAGAAAAGACATGTAAGCTCGGACCATTTGCTAGCCACCTCAATCTATTTGAAATTGATCCGGGGTCTATATCAAATTTTGACATTATGTGATTTTTAACCATGTTACAAAACTTCGATTGTGCTCTCGAGTTATCCAATTTTGATTCCTATTCATGTTCAAACGAGATAACTGATCAATGTGTATTGTAACATACGGTTGAACCTCATCATCATTGTGCAGAACATACAATTGTGCCTGCTCCCATTATGTCCTTGATATAGTCAGTATCTCCTTCCAGTTATCCCTTCTCCTGATAGTCTTCCCGAATGACGAGACATGGGAAGCCCTATGGATTCAACATTGGACAGATATTCAGTACAAAATTCAGCAGCCTCTTCAACAATGTATCGTTCAGCAATACAACCTTCTGGTCGACTTCTACTTTTACGTACCCTTTTAATATTTCATATATCGTTCTATCGGATACATCCATCTCATATAAGCTGGCCCACAAAGTTGTGTCTCCTAACCAGATGAACAGTAAGGTGAACCATTATATCAAAAAACGATGGTGGAAATACATTTCAAGCTCACACAAAGTAACAACAATTTCCCTCTGCAATGTCGGTAATTTCTGAGGGTCGATCACTTTACTACAAATTTCCCTGAAGAAGAAACATAATCTAGTTATGGCTAGTCGAACTTTTTCAGGTAAAATGGAACGTATACCTATTGGTAGCAAATGCTCCATTATAATATGACAATCATGGGTCTTCAAACCTTTAACTTGAGGTCTTTCATACAAACCAAATTTTAATGTTCGAAGAGTATCCTTCTGGAACTTTAACTTCGTGTAGAAATTTACATAAAACATTTTTTTCCTTTCTAGATAGAGTATGAGCGGCTGGAGGTAGATATGTGCGATTTCCCTTTCTTACTGGAGCCAGTTCATTTCTTATTCCCATATCGACCAAGTCCAATCTTGCATTGACGCCATCTTTTAGACTTTCCTGGAACATTGAGTAACGTACCAATACACTTTCAAATACATTTTTTCAATATGCATCACATCGAGGAAAATGTCTTACATACAATGACTTCCAATATGGAAATTCAAGAAAATTGACTTTTTCTTCCACCCAGTTTTCACCAGCTCTCCCGCAAAAGGTTTGCCAAATTTATTGGTCAAACCTTGTACTTTTTCAAGTATTTGATATCCAGTCGGTGCTAAAGGAGCTTTACCTTCCTCTGATTTTCCATTGAATGCATTTCTCCACCCACGATACTGATGACTATAAGGTAAAAATCTACGATGTCCAAGAAACACATTCTTCTTACAATGTTTCAACCGCATCCAATTTGTACTCTCTTCACATATAGGACATGCACACTGACCTTAAATGCTATATCCTGATAAATTACCATATGCTGGAAAATCATTAATTGTGCCGAACAACATAGCCCTCAAATTTAAACACTCTTTCCTATACCCATCATAAACTTCCACACCTATCTCCCACAGAATTTTTTAAATCTTCAATTAAAGGAGTCAAGTATACGTCGATATCATTCCCGGTTGTTTGGGTCCAGAAATTAAACAGAGACAACATCATAAACTTACGCTTCATACATAACCATGGAGGTAGGCTATATATTACCAAAATCACAGGCCACGTGCTATGTGAGATGCTTTGAAGACCATGTGGATTCATTCCATCAGTAGAAAGTGCAAGTCTTAGATTTCTTGACTCTATCCCGAATTCAGGATACTCGTGATCAATTTTTGCCCATTGTGGGGAATCTGCAGGGTGTCGAAACATTCCATCTCTAATTCTTTCATCTGCATGCCATGTCAAGTGTTTTGAATCTTCTTCACTGCGATACATGCGCCTAAATCTTGGTATTATAGGAAAATACCACACGACTTTTGCTGGAGTAGATTCTTTCTTCTTATATCGAGAGACATTGCATTTCGGACACGCCTTAAGTAGTTCATATTCGTTTCGAAATAAAATGCAATCGTTAGGACACGCATGAATCCTTTCGTAACTCATTCCAATAGAACACAAAATCCGTTTAGCCTCGTAGGTTCGACTGGGAAGTTCATTATCATCTGGCAACATATCTTTTATGAGTGTTAATAATTTCGTAAAGCTTTTATCAGACCATCCATTACTCGCTTTTAAGTTGTACAACTTTAATATCGCTGACAGTCTTGTGAATTTAGTACAACCATTATATAATTCTTTCTCTGCATCACTCAACAAACTTTCAAACATTTTAGGACAATCTCGAAGATCTTCTTCAACTGCTTTTGCAATCTCATCAACTCGGTCCGGCTCATATGTATCTGTATCGAAGTCAGTTGAAGCATATGTCGAACTATTCTCAAAATTAATGTTTCCTTTTTTTTTCTCACCATGTCTTATCCAACATGTGTAGCTTTGATCAATTCCATTACATACTAGATGTCCTTTCTAATTCATCTTCTCTAAAACGTTTCCTAAACAAGGACAAACTACTCTATTTGGATCTTTTGCATTCTTCACTGCAAACTCAACAAACTCCTTCACTCCAATTCATACTCTTTGACAATCGATTGGCTGAAATCTTCATTTCCTATTCCATATTATACCACCTATATAAATGCAGTAACAAAAATAATAAGCTTTCAAAACATATCAAACAAGTTTTCAAAAAGAAACCAATATCAACTAACAATTTCAAAACAGAACAGATCATTGGTATGAGTTTTTGACAATTTTTGACAATTTCAAACAGAACAGATCATGTGGTATGAGTTTTTGACAATTTTGACAATTTCAAAACATAACAGATCATGTGTAAAAAATACCTTAGACAACGTAGATGGCCGCACAGTACGTAGAGGATATTAGGGTTCCCAACGTATATAATTATTTGAAAAATGTAGAGGATATGAGGGTTTCCAACGTATATAATTATTTGAAAGATGTATTTTACAGCGCTTGTGAAAAAAGCGCTGTAAAGAGCCTTTTTAAAATTTAACTAAAGAAGCCTTTTAGAGCGCTTTAAAAAAAGCGCTGTAAAAGGCTTATAAAAAGCGCTGTAAAAGTGTTACGTATATATAACAGTTACCTCTTCAGTTTCCTCTTCATTACGTAACCTTCATCTCAACCTTCTTTCTTCTCTTCTTTTGCAAACCCTATCATCCCGTCCTTTAACGAACCTTATTTCCACGATCATCTCCTTCATTTCGAACCTTATTTCCATCCAAGATCATCTCTCCCATTTCACACAATATTTTCATTGAAATACGTAACCCTCATTACGTATTTCTTCAATACCGTTCCCTCTTTTCTTTGAACCATATTTCTATGAACTTTCTGCGTTCCCTCTGTTCTTTAGATTTCATCTTTCTTCGAACCATTATTCAGGTATTCATGTTATAAATTTTTTGTAATCATTAAAATGCATGTTGAGCTTTTTAAGATATACTGATACATGTTGAGTTGTTTATAATAATGCATGATCCATGTTGAGCTTGTTGATGTTATACTAAACTGCATGTTGAACTTGTTGTACTTATGAAAAAGAAGTCAAACATGGTTGCAAACTATAATGCAAAAGGTGATTAAAGCAAGGAGTAGTGGGATTAAATTTGAGGTATACTATACTTTGTTTGCTGTGTGATTTTTATCTTTTTTTAGGGTTTAGGGCATGTACTTACTATATGAGTTTATTAGGTTGGCTGGAACGAGAGTGGTCAGCCAGTTGACCCCAACAGCTCCATGTTTGTAAGCTACATTGGGGCTGTTGTTCGTCAAAATGTCCCAATAACAATAGACAACTGGAGAGATAAGGCGTTGAAGGATGCCAAAGATATCATCTGGAATGACATTCAAGTAAATATTTTGATCTACTCTTTTGTCATTTATAATTTTTTTTTTTCTGTAAAATACATTACTTATAATTGTTTTCATTGCAGACCACTTTTGTTCTTGATGAGGAACGAAAGTCATATTGTTTTGAGAGTTGCTGGGAAAATCATCGTGGATTTAGATCCCATCTCTCAAATTTCTATCTAAAAGATAGAGAAGGAAACACAAATGCTGAACCTCCAAAGATATATCAACATTATATATCAAGGATGAATGGAGTGCATTTGTTTCCAAACGTTTTGACCCGGCGTTTGTCGTAAGTTATTAATTTATTAGCATTTGTGTTTTATTATTCATATTCGTAGCGTATTTTTAAATTTTTTACACAATTGCTATTTTTTTTTATATAGAATATTAGTAAGGCAAATCGCGAACGGGCAAGCAACCCAAAACACCCATACAAGAAATCACGTATGGGATATGCACGCCTTGAACAACAAATTGTAAGTAATTAAACATCACTTTTTATATAATGAAGTAATTTGTTATTATAAACTATAGTGTGTAACTAATTTGTATTATTTGTTTATGATTTTAACGAATAGAGAAAGACACCCAAGCCGATCAACCCTTGGGTCGTCATATCTTATGGAAGGAAGCGCGTGTTAACAAAGAAGGAGTGGTTGATAATGAAAATGTCAAGAAAAGTTGTAGAACTTTGTGTAAGTATATTATCACTTTATTATTTTTTAATATTGTATTTTAAAAAATGCTATTGGAACTTATCTTTTTAATGTTACATGTATTTTAGGAAACTATTGAACAAAGTTCTGAAACTCAAGAGGGCAACAAGGATACGTGCAGGGACATTCTTGGGAAAGTGTTTAATGTCCCTGAGTATTCCGGTCGAGTGAGGGGGAAAGGATTTGGCGTAACTCCCAAAAGCTTTTTTCCTCAAAGAGAAGCGCCAAAAACCTTCCAACGAGGAAGTATTAGAGAAGCTCAGAATCTTATCGGAGCAAGTGGCACTCTTGGTGAATACGAATAAAGACAAGCAACTTCCGGTTCAGCTCCAACCTGAAATACAAATGGAGAGTGAAAACGGGAGTTGCAACGTCGGTTTGAAGAGTATTCCCGAGGTAATTAATTACTTACTACTTACTTGCTTATGTAATTACTTATGTATTAAACAAACTTATATATTAACTGTACTTATGTTTTAACTATTGATGTAGGGTGTCACTACATGTGTCTATACTTGTCCTCGCCCGACTCAACGGAAGGTGGGAAAAGGAATATTGCACAATACTTTGGGAGAAGTATTGCACAATATTCCGATCCCCGCGGGCCATGTCAAAGTATGCCTACGGTTGCTTTCGAACCAACTGCACCGTTGCCCATACCGGACAACAATGGAGATATGAAGTTCTTAAGCGACGCTATTGGCAGTTACGTGGCATGGCCCACACACCTTGTTGCCCTCGAAAAAAAGATTCCCAAGGACAAAATCAGTTACATCTCCCGAAAGGTTTGTCACATTTATTGCCTAAGTTTTTTATTTTTTCAGATTCAATAAACTAACATTTTACCTCATTTTTGTAGTCCAAATAAATAAACCACCCCTACACGCCAAAAAAAGGCAGCAGACCTCAAAAATTGGAGGTTAATAGGGCTGCCAAACTACAAAGGCTGGTAGAGGGTAATAAAGCTGCCAAACTTGCAGCAACAAAAAATCTGGATCGGGGAAAATCGGTCGCTGCTGTTGCTGCTCCTAATAAAAGTCAGCCACGCCTTGGTAAATACGGGGCGTGTCTTGACATCCAAATAAAAGGAACATGGGCAGCAGCAACGATTCGCCCATCGTACAAATGAATCAAGACATCTTTGGAGATGAGTATATTGAATACCTCGAAAAGGAGCAAATGTACGATCTTCTCGAACATAAGGAGCTGAGTGTTACTGTAATCAGCTTGTACATAAGGTAAAAAATACTTTAATTGCATTTATTTGTAATTAATTAAATGTATTGGTAATTAATCTAGTTTAAAATTTTCATTGAAGGTTTTTGTACGAGAAGGTCGTGTGCACGAGGAAACTGTCAAATAAATACTCATTCTTGTCTCCGCATAAGATGTCGATGTTCAAACTCGATCCAGACAATGTAAACACTACATTGTAGATATGTTTTTAAGAAATAAAGAAAGTGATAAATTGTTCTTGGCACCATATAATTCAGGGTACGTAATTTTATCTTTTTTAATTGATGAGAATTTAAATTTATTAGTTGTGTATAAACAAAATTGCTTAACCAATTTTTTGTTGTTGTAGGGCACATTGGGTGCTATTTGCAATCAATGCGGTCTCTGAAGTGATATACTATTTGGATCCCGTGCACGGCGATTACACCAATCACCCCGGAATAAAGAATATGCTCGACACGTAAGTAATATTCATTTATTTCTTACATATATATATATATATATATATATATATATATATATATATATATATTATAATATTCATGCTCTAATAATCACATTTATTCATTCGATAGTGCCTTAAAAGTTTATCGAGCTCAAAGAGGTGCTAAAGTGTCGAAGCAGAAGTCTAATAACATTACATGGATCTCAATAAGTGCCCTCGTCAAACAAATAACATCGACTGTGGTACTACATATTGAGATTCATGAAGGAGATTGTTGAGAAGAATAAACTATTATCCCAGAAACGGTACGGTATTTGCATTATATGATTTTCATATATAAATTATCTATATATATTTGATACTAACTTAATATAATATGTTCAATTTTTATATTGCAGTACTTTGCCAATTCCAGTCCATCATATTCTGAGGAAGATCTGATGGAATTAAAGGAAGAATGGTGTCAGTACGTGCTTGACATGAAAATTATTTGATTTTCTGGGAAATAGCTTGCTGTTGGGCAAGGGATCTGAATATTATATGGTAGCTAGTGCATATAATGTATATTCTGTTAGTTATTATATGTAAATGATCATAGGACACAATATATGCATATAATGTATTATAGTTATTATTGCTGTAAATGATCATAGTTATTATATGCATATAATGGATCTGTTAGTTATTATATAATGGATCTGAATGTAGGTAATTAGGTTGTAAATTAGGTTGTATATATGTATCTGAATGTAGTTACTTAGGTTGTAAATTACAGAGTTACATATATGTTAATAAAGTTAGAGTTCTGATTTCTGTTCTACTGATTGTGTGAACTGATTGTCTATAATATGTTCTGTTCTACTGATTGTCTATAATATGTTCTGTTTCTACTGATTGTGAAGTGATTTTGGATCAAAAAACAATTTTGGATACAAAGATAAAAGACAGCGCTTTTTTAAAAAAATGCCATAAAAAGCTAAAAAGCGCTTTTCATTTCAAATAATTAATTTACAGCGTTTAAAAAAAAAAAAAAAAGAACACACATTTTACAGCGCTTTTTTTTAAAAAGCGCTGTAAAATGTTGTTCTAAAGCGCTTTAATGGTGCACCTTTTATAGCGCTTTCGTGAGAAAGCGCTGTAAAATGATGACCCATAATATGAAATTATGGGTGGGCATTTTACAGCGTTTTTTTGAGAAAGCGCTATAATATGCACACCCATATATGAAATTATGGGTGTGCATTTTACAGCGCTTTTTTGAGAAAGCGCTGTAATATGCACACCCATATATGAATATATGAAAATTATGGGTGGGCATATTACAGCGCTTTCGTGAGAAAGCGCTGTAATATGCCAACCCATATATGAGTTATGGGTGTGCATTTTAGAGCGCTTTCTCAAAAAAGCGCTCTAAAATGCACACCCATAACTCATATATGGGTTGGCATATTACAGCGCTTTCTTGAAGAAGCGCTGTAAATGTGCATAACAAGCGCGCGTTGTATTTACATGTTTTATAGCGCTTTTTTTAAAAGCGCTGTTGTATCATTTACAGCGCTCGTTTCCACAGCGCTTATTTTTTTGAAAAAGCGCTGTAAATGGCTTAAAAAAAGCGCTGTAAAAGCCGTTTTTTTCGCGTAGTGATATATGATCTCCATTTATATATTCCAGTTGAATTAGTTCAAAGATCGCATATTAAGAAATTGATTATTTGCCTATTTCTAGCAAAGAGTTGAATTAAATTGAGGAAAAACAAATGAATAAATAATATTTTATAGGATTTTTTTGTTGAAATTTGATAATAAGAAGAAAGAATTGTAGTAATTTAAAGCAGTATAGTTTCTTCAAACTTTCAATCTAACATTTTCTCTGTACGCAAATTCACTTTGATTTCTATAAAGTAAAACCTAGAAAACCAAATCCTCATCCATATATTATCAATTAACTAGTTAAATAGACCCGTTCATATCAACAATGTTGAATATATTACAACATATAGCAACCATATAATGTAACATATATTTGTTGTTGCAATGATATTTAAATATAAGATTTCTTGTAAACTTCTAAACTTTAAACCACTAGAACCACATCGATCGACATGATATTATATGAATACAATATTCATCATTGATTGAGATAATCCCAAGTTAAAGGCCTAAAGACATGTTTAGCCTCTAACTCTATGATATCCAAATGCTCTTTCAAAAGGTGCATATACACAACCCAATCACCATTCCTTAATGGACTTGGCATTGGCATGACATAACCAGTTTCACCACCCCATGGAAATAATAAGATGCAAACACAACTTTCCCCCACCCAAAATTCACTTTGTCTTCCGGAAACCTTTGGCCGGAAGACACCACAAAACCAGGTCCCTAATTGTTGCCACAACAATAAATCCTTGCCAACCCAAGGATAGGTCGATTTGCTTCCACCCAATCAATGAGCCCTAAGAAATGCTCTTTTGTTGTAGTTGTCGATACGAAGTCACGAACCTCGTCAACCACCCACCCTAATGGCTTATCAACTAACTCCTCCACCGATTTTCCACAAAATGGTATAGAAAGAACATTACCAAAATATCGTGTCATTATTTCTTCTCTCTCTTCCTCATCACAATTACTATTCCTAAGTCGCTTTCTCCCATCCACCACTATACCCATTTTGACATTAATGACCTTTTTTCTACTCACATCTCTTATAGTTGCACGAGCGACCAACTTCCACAAGTAGGCCGAGAAAGACTCGAGTTTTGTGGGCTTGGTGTTGCCATTGCTTGTTGTAGTGGCTAGTGATTGCAAAACGATGAAGCTCCTCTATATTAATGTGGTATATGCGGCTACAAAATGGCTTGGTAGTAGTGGGTGAAGGAGGAGGGAGTTTGGAGATGGGAATGTAGATGTCATGGAGGGAAGAGTGGATGGAACTCATATGACGAGGGCTAAGGAGGGACGATTAAAACATGGTGTGTTAGTGGTTGTTATTGTTGTGGGCTTGATGGAGTTTGTTGGTTGGGCAATCTCAGCCCATGATACTAGGAACATGTTTATTGAATAGGCATCTGCTATACACGATGATCAAATGTGCATGCCACTACTATTCCACCACACTTTAATGATGTTGCCTGCATAATAATGATACATTCAATTAAAACACTAATTTAATGTATCAAAAAATAGATTTAGAACACTAAATGTTAGAAAAATTTCAACATTGATATTATAATGTGCATGAGCATGTATTTTTTATGCTTAGTGATGTTTGGAATTAAATTCCTTTTATTTTCTTTATTTAAAATATGATACTTCAACAAAAAGGTTTAAGAATAAAGGGTGTTATAAACATGTACCTTTAAGATATATCTTAAAGATTTGAGAAAATTAAACAATTGTTTATATTTTTAAGGAGTTAAATACACAAATTCAAAGATAAAATTTTACATTTGATTCATTTGCATGTGTTACTGGGACACATATTAGCATATATTTAAGAATTATACACTTCAAATTATATTTATAATTTTTTGGTAACTTTCTAAAAGTATTTTAAATGATTAGTTTCTAAAAATATTTTAGAGAAAAATAAGAAAGATGGAAATATTTTATCATTAAGGTCCATTGTGACAAGCCTGCAAGGTTCCTGACAAATTCTATTTGAGGTTGTTCTTGTTGAAGTTGAACCAGCTAAGAAGGTTGGCACTAATAATGTCCCTGTTGGTCATCCTATTTTTGGAACTACTAATATCTCTCTTCTTGAATTTAAGCTTGAATGTGAGAATATAAACTCTAATGCAGATTTATCATTTAAGTTCTAACAACTTTATATTATATTGCTTTCGATCGATGTAATTTCTACCATTGATTGTATGAATGTTTTTTGTTAGTAAAAAAAACTTTATTTGTGATTCAATCAATTGAAAAGTATCTAAACTTGTTTCATTGAAATAATTATCAATCAAACTAGGTTAAGAAAACACACTATAGAACAATTTATAATTTTAATAGGAGTATTGGTTAAAAAATGTTTGCCACTATCTTGCTATATTTTTTACAGGAAACTATCTTGTTACTATTGGGGTTCTGTCCCTTTATGTAATGGTTTGAGGTATGGCCTCTTATTTATATATATACTTTTGGTGTTTTTTTTTTAAATTCTTAACTTAGTGTTGCGCACAAAAGAAAAAACTTATATCAGAAAGAGCTTACTATAATGGTAAGATTATAAAATATAAAACGTACGTAATAAAATTTGATATAAATTTTGTAAAATGTATTTGCTTAATTTTATATGACTGCATGTTTCTTTTTTATTTATTATTTTTAATATCAGACATCATTACTAAGTTCTTTCTGCATGAGTTTACTTATTGGTTAGTAAAAGAATACAAAAACTTTAGGTAGACACTTAATTATTTTCATTTCTAAACTATTATATTAAATATTTTTATCTATAGCATATTTCAATAACAAAATATCTAACATATAATCACAATTTGACAAGAGTTGAAATTTTAAATATTATTGTATCAGTGATTAATCTGGCATCAATTAAAAATAGAGTTTAAATTCTCTCGATTCAAATATTTTTTAATTTAATTAAAAAATTTAAACTCGAATAAAACATATTAGATAAATATTTTTTTTAGAAAAACTAAAAAATGTGCTAACTGATTATATAAAAAAAAATATAACTTATATAAACTAGATTGTCCACATATTTCCCAGCGGTTAGATACTTAGTCACTAATTTTTTTAATGTATTTAAATATATATTTTGTTAATTATAGTTATCGATATCTTTTTATCAGTTAGTTTGATTTTTTAATATATATTTTGTTAATCAATTTAATCTTTAAAATTATTAACAAAAGATATATATTTGAGGATATTTTTGTAATTTTAAATATTAAATACTACAGAAATGATACTTTATATATTTAGGGATCAATTGGTGTTTAATTAAAATACGATTGATGTTAAATTAATATTATTAATCGAGGTCGATGATACAGTCGTCCACCTTCATAGATGGTTTACTGTATACGAATATTTATAAAAATCATCTAAAACTCTAACGACGATCAAAGATAAAACTCTCTCATCTTTATGAATGAAACAATGACTAGATCAATGTTAATCTAATAAAATAACATAAAATAAATTTATTCTCAAAATCCAATTGGTTAAATATACATTAATATAATTATGTCAGAGTCTCAGTTATGAAGACGAGGAGGTCGTTAACTTATACTTAAGAATAGTATTGGTTGTGGTTAAAATTTCAGATGACTTTTAAACATTATTGTTATACCTGGACAGCGAGCACACCATGCTTCTTCTTGGGAACAAACTTTCCTTCAATAGATTATGGAGAGGGTTATAAAAGTTGAGGCATTGAAGCTCAACATCAGCCACTGTTCGAAAATGATGATGCCTTTAATGAAAAAATGCATTGAAATAACGATGGCAATTTATGAGCTAGTGTTGATGTGAATTGAAAAAAAATTGAGAAGTCCCACATTTGAGGGATACCACACACTAGTATGGTATATAAGGTGGAGGTAATGAACTTGGGATGGGCCCCAAGGGGCACCCAATTTTGTGAAGGAGGGAGAACGCAAGCAAATTGACCACCACACACGCGCGCCGCCGCCGCCGTCTGTCCTGGCCTGGCCCAGCCCGGCCCGGCTTGGCTTTGGCTTTGGAATAGAGGGTTCTCCCCAGTTGGAAAATCACACCAAAAGCACTCCGCATCTGAGGCTTTTCTCTCTTCTCCCCCTTCTTACTACTTCATCTCTTTCTTCCTTTTCGAGTGGCCATTCTGCCATATTACGAGTGTCAGTCGAAAGACTGCCATACTGCGAGTGTCAGTCGTAAGACTGCCATATTGAGGGTGTAATTCTAGAACGGTTTTCTACAGTGCAGTAGAACTCCGATACAGAGAATTTGGGCTGTTTTATCATGGGGACTTCGTGGTTGATAGTCTGCCTTGCACAATTTTGGGCAGTGCCTCGAAACGTCTTAAAGAGAGCGACCTAGTCCGCGACTCAACCCAGTAATATTTTGGTGGCAAAAATTGTTTTCAAAGGTTTTCGAATTTCAAAAACAACAATTTTAAGACGTTTTCGAACTGCCATGTCTACCGACGAAATTATTGGGCCAGGTTCATCTGCTCCTGACTACAACAAACCGTGTCGGTTTGAGGGAAGTCACTTCAAACGATGACAACAAAAGATGCTGTTTTTTCTAACCACGAAAAAAGCTTGCCAACGTTTTGAAGGATGACATTCATGTTGTACCAGAAGAAGGTGAACAATCTGTAAAGGATAAAATAGCTGCTGAATTAACCCAATGGGAAAATAATGATTACTTATGTAAGAATTATATTCTTAATGGACTTGCTGATGATCTGTATGACTACTACAGTTCTGACAGCAATACTGCTAAGCAGGTTTGGGATGCTTTAAAGAAGAAGTATGATACTGAGGAAGTTGGAGCCAAGAAGTATGTTGTTAGCCGCTACCTCAAATATCAGATGACAGATGACAGATCAGTGGAAACTCAGTCTCATGAAATCCAGAAAATAGCTCACGAGATCATCACTGAAGGTATGTCCCTAGATGAACAATTTCAGATTGCTGTTATTATTGACAAATTGCCCCCTGCTTGGAAAGAATTTAAAAATTCTCTTAGGCATAAAACTAAAGAATTCTCTCTAAAAAGTCTGATAACCCGCCTTAGAATTGAGGAGGAATCTCGCAAGCAAGACCAGAAAGATGAAATTCTTCTTGCGACAAATAACAAGAAAAAGAAGTTCATCGGAGCATTTTGAAGCCAAACGGCAAAACAACTGAAGAATCAGAACCGCACTTCAAAGAACAGCAACAGGAATGGGAACCACCAAAGGGTCCCAATTGCCAGGCAGCCACCACCTCCTAGAAAATGGCCCTCTCCCCTTTCTCTGTTACTATTGTGGGAAAGAGGTCATATGGCACGCAAGTGTAGGGTCAAGCCAGGCGTTGTACATCAGGCCAACTTGACTGAAGAGCAATTCGTTGCAATGATAACTGAGATCAACCTAGTTGGTGGATCAGATGGATGGTGGATAGACACTGGCGCCTCACGCCATGTCAGCTATGATCGTTCTATGTTTAAAACATACACTGTTGCTGAAGATAAGAAAGTGTTGTTGGGAGACTCTCACACCACTAATGTTGCTGGAATTGGAGATGTGGAACTAACATTCACATCTGGAAAGACCTTAATTCTGAAGGATGTCATGAACACTCCAGAAATAAGAAAGAATCTGGTCTTAGAGTTCTTCTCAATAAGGCAGGGTTTACTCAGTCTATAGGGGCAGATTTGTACACCATTTCTAAAAATGGTATCTTTGTTGGGAAAGGGTACGCCACTGATGGCATGTTTAAATTGAATGTTGAAATGAATAAGATGTCTTCTTCTGCTTACATGTTGTGTGATTTTAATATTTGGCATGCTAGACTCTGTCATATAAATAAAATGTGATTTCAAACTTATGTAATTTAGGCTTGATTCCAAAATTATCTAAAAAGGATTTTGAAAAATGCGATTTTTGCAGTCAAGCCAAAATAACTAAGAAGTCCCATAAATCAATTGTTAGAGAATCTGAACCTCTAAAATTAATACACTCTGACATATGTGAGCTTGACGGAACACTAACCAGAAATGGAAAACGTTATTTCATCACTTTTATTGACGATTGTTCTAATTTTACTTACGTATATCTCATGAAAAATAAAAGTGAAGCGCTTGACTGTTAAAATATTTGTGACTGAAATAGAAAATCAATTTAACAAAAAGATTAAGAGGGTTTCGTAGTGATAGAGGAACAGAGTTGATTCCGGCTTGTTTATTGAGTTTTATAAAACCAAAGGAATTAACATGAAACAACTGCACCATATTCACCTGAAATGAATGGTAAAGCTGAAGAAAGAATAGAACTCTTACTGAATTAGTTGTTGCTATAATGCTTAATTATGGTGTTGCATCTCATTGGTGGGGGAAATTATTTTGACTGTTTGCTAGTTTTGAATAGAGTTCCTAATTCTAAAAGCAAAACATCTCCTTATGAGATAATGAGAATAGACAGTCCAACTGTCTTATCTTCGAACCTGGGGTTGTATGGCTTATGTCAGATCCCCGATCCCAAGTGAATCAAACTCGCCAGTAGAGCCTATGAATGTGCATTCATTGGGTATGCAAATAAACAGCAAAGCGTATAGGTTTTATGACTAAACGCGAAATTGATCATAGAATCAATGATATGCTGACTTCTATGAAGATAAATTCCCTTTTCAATCAAGAAATAGTGGGGCAGCAGACCAAGTCAAGTTCCTGTGACAACGGCACTAAAAGCAACAAACAAGACGAAACGAAACTCGAAGGAGTAAGAGAGTAAGAGTTGCTAAATTATGACCAGAATACTGGCCTACAAACATAGAGAGGATCCTGCGAACATTAAGAAGCTTTGTCATCCTAGATGCAATCTTATGGCAGAAGCTATAAAAGATGAAATGATCTCATCTAGAATCTAACAAGCCTGGCATTTTTGTAGACTTGCCTCCTGGTGCCAACCAATAGGTGTAAATGGATCTTGAAGAACTGAAACACGCGATGGATCTGTTGATAAACAAGGTCGCCTTGTAGCCAAAGTTTTTATAAACAAAGAGAGAATAATAATTTCTTCGACACTTTTTCACCAGTCACCTAGCTAACATCCATTAGGTGCTTATATCACTTGCGGCTATTCATAACCTGGTGATACACCAGAATGATGTTAAAACAGCCTTTTTAAACGGTGACCTGGAAGAAGAAATCTACATGGAACAACCTGAAGGTTTTGTAATTCATGGACAAGAAGACAAGGTCTGTAAGTTAGATAAGTCTCTATATGGTCTTAAACAAGCTCCTAAGCAATGGCATGAAAAATTTGATAACTTGATTATGTTGATTGAGTTTAAAGTAAATGAAAGTGACAAATGTAATTACCACAAATATGAAAATGACATATGCACTATCTTATGTCTCTATGTAGACGACTTACTCATATTTGGTTCAAACATTCATGCTGTGAATAATTTGAAATCATTGTTGAGCAACAACTTTGATATGAAAGACCTCGGAGAAGTAAGTGTAATCCTCGGAATCAAGATTACTAGGTCAGAAAAGGGAATTTCTTTGGATCAATCTCACTATATTGAAAAGATCCTAAAGAAATATGATTACTTTGACTGTAAACCTGCTTGCACACCATATGATCCAAGTGTGAAACTTTTCAAGAACTCTGGTGAAGGTGTTAGACAAACTGAATATGCGAGCATCATTGGCAGCCTCAGGTATGCCACTGATTGTACTAGACCCGACATTGCCTATGTCGTGGGATTGTTGTGCAGCTTTACTAGTAGACCTAGTATGGAGCATTGGCACGCTGTCGATAGAGTCATGAGATACCTTAAAAGGACCATGAGTCTCGGATTACATTATCAAAGATTTCCTGCCGTCCTTGAAGGATACAATGATGCTGATTGGAACACCTTATCAGATGACTCCAAGGCAACAAGTGGCTATGTTTTCAGCATAGCTGGTGGTGCTGTATCATGGAAATCGAAGAAACAAACAACATTGGCTCAGTCCACTATGGAGTCTGAAATGATAGCACTAGCTAATGCTAGTGAAGAAGCAAGCTGGTTGAGATGCATGCTAGCAGAAATTCCTTTATGGGATAAGCCGT
>PGWS01033642.1:0-15433 GCA_002896235.1 Cicer reticulatum
GATACATCCATCTCATATAAGCTGGCCCACAAAGTTGTGTCTCCTTAACCAGATGATCAGTAAGGTGAACCATTATATCAAAAAACGATGGTGGGAAATACATTTCAAGCTCACACAAAGTAACAACAATTTCCCTCTGCAATGTCGGTAATTTCTGAGGGTCGATCACTTTACTACAAATTTCCCTGAAGAAGAAACATAATCTAGTTATGCTAGTCGAACTTTTCAGGTAAATGGAACGTATACCTAATTGGGTAGCAAATGCTCCATTATAATATGACAATCATGGTCTCAAAACCTTTTAAGTTGAGGTCTTTCATACAAACCAAATTTTTAATGTTCGAAGAGTATCCTTTCTGGAAACTTTAACTTCGTGTAGAAATTTACATAAAACAATTTTTCCTTTCTAGATAGAGTATGAGCGGCTGGAGGTAGATATGTGCGATTTCCTTTCTTTACTGGAGCCAGTTCATTTCTTATTCCCATATCGACCAAGTCCAATCTTGCATTGACAGCATCTTTAGACTTTCTGGAACATTGAGTACGTACCATATAACACTTAGTCAAATACCATTTTTTCAATATGCATCACATCGAGAAATGTTTACATTACAGTGGACTCCAATATGCAATTCAAGAAAAATTGACTTTTCTTCCACCCAGTTTTTCACAGCTCTCCGCAAAAGGTGCAAAATTTATTGGTCAAACCTTGTACTTTTTCAAGTATTTGATATCCAGTCGGTGCTAAAGGAGCTTTACCCTCCTCTGAATTTCCATTGAATGCATTCTCTCCACCACGATACTGATGAGTATAAAGTAAAAATCTACGATGTCAAGAAACACATTCTTCTTACAATGTTTCAACCGCATCCAATTTGACTCTCTTCACATATAGGACATGCACACTGACCTTTGAAGCTATATCTGATATAATACCATATGCTGGAAAATCATTTATTGTGGAAAACATAGCCCTCAAATTTAAACACTATTTCCTATACCCATCATAAATTCCACACCTGTCTCCACAGAATTTTTAAAATCTTCAATTAAAGGAGTCAAGTATACGTCGATATCATTCCCCGGTTGTTTGGGTCCAGAAATTAACAGAGACATACCACAAAAACTTACGCTTCATACATAACCATGGAGGTATTATATATTACAAAATCACAGGCCACGTGCTATGTGAGATGCTTTGAACGACCATGTGGATTCATTCCAGTAGTAGAAGTGCAAGTCCCTTAGATTTCTTGACTCTAATCCGAATTCAGGATACTCGTGATCAATTTTTGCCCATTGTGGGGAATCTGCAGGGTGTCGAAACATTGCCATCTCTAATTCTGTTCATCTGCATGCCATGTAGTGTGTTTTGAATCTTCTTCATCTGCGATACATGCGCCTAAATCTTGGTATTATAGGAAACATACCACGACTTTTGCTGGAGTAGATTCTTTTCTTCTTATATCGAGAGACATGTGCATTTCGGACACGCCTTAAGTAGTTCATATTCGTTTTCGAAATAAAATGCAATCGTTAGGACACGCATGAATCCTTTCGTAACTCATTCCAATAGAACACAAAATCCGTTTAGCCTCGTAGGGTTCGACTGGGAAGTCATTATCATCTGGCAACATATCTTTTATGACTGTTAATAATTTTCGTAAAGCTTTTATCAGACCATCCATTACTCGCTTTAAGTTGTACAACTTTAATATCGCTGACAGTCTTGTGAATGTTAGTACAATCCATTATATAATTCTTTCTCTTGCATCACTCAACAAACTTTCAAACAATTTTAGGACATCTCGAAGATCTTCTTCAACTGCTTTTGCAATCTCATCAACTCGGTCCGGCTCATATGTATCTGTATCGAAGTCAGTTGAAGCATATGCGAAACTATTCTCAAAATTAATGTTTCCTTTTTATTTCTCACCATGTCTTATCCAACATGTGTACTTGTGATCAATTCCATTACATACAGATGCTCTTCTAATTCATCCTTCTCTAAACACCGTCTTCCGAAACACAGACATTTTAACACCAAGACAAATACTCTTATCTTCCTGGACTTTCGCATTCATTCACTGCATAACTCAACCAGATACTCCTTCACTCCAATTTCATACTTCTTTGACAATGATGGCCTGAACGATACATTTCCATCCATATCTATACCACCTATAATAAATCAATAACCAATAATAATTAAGCTTTCAAATATATCAACAAGTTTCAAAAACGAAACAATCAACTAACAATTTCAAAAACAGAACAGATCATGTGTAGCGTTTTTGACAATTTTTGACATTTCAAAACATACAGATCATGTGTAAAGAGATTTAATATATATATATATCATATATATATAACAATTTCCTAGTAGATATTAAATACTATATGTAACAAAACATAACACAGTCATGTGTAAAACAATACCTTAGACAACGCAGATGGCCGCCGCACAGTCGTAAGATATTGGTTCCCACACGTAATATAATTATTTGAAAAATGTAGAGGATATGAGGGTTTCCAACGTATATAATTATTTGAAAGATGTATTTTACAGCGCTTGTGAAAAAAGCGCTGTAAAAGAGCCTTTTTAAAATTTAACTAAAGAAGCCTTTTAGAGCGCTTTACAAAAAAGCCGCTGTAAACAGGCTTATAAAAAGCGCTGTAAAAGTGTTTACGTATATATAACAGTTACCTCTCAGTTTCCTCTTCAATTACGTAAAGCTTCCACTATCATCTCAACTTCATTTCTTCTCTTCTTTTGCAAACCCTATCATCCCGTCCTTACGAACTTATTTCCACGATCATCTCCTTCATTTTTCGAACCTTATTTCCATCCAAGATCATCTCTCCATTTCACACAATATATTTGCATTGAAATACGTAAACCTCATTACATATTCTTCAATACCGTTCCTATTTTCTTTGAACCATATTTTCTGTGAACTTTCTGCGTTCCCTCTGTTCTTTAGATTTCATCTTTCTTCGAAACCATTCAATTCAGGTATTTGATGTTATAAATTTTTGTAATCATTACAAATGCATGTCTGAAGCTTTTTAAATATATACTGATACTGTTGAGTCTTGTTTATCAAATAATCATGATCCATGTAGGACTTAGTTGATGTTAACTAAAGTGCATGTTGAACTTGTTGTAGTTAAATGGATACAAACAAGATTTAGAAGTTCAAATGAAGAGTGGACCTCTAACTTACGAAAAGAAAGTCTAAACGTCGGTGCAACTATCAATGCAAAAGCTATTGCATTAGAATGTGCACGAAGTAGTGCATTAAATTGTGAGGTATACTATAGGCTATATATGTTTCTTGTGTGTTTTTATCTTTTTTAGGGTTTAGGGATGTTACTTACTATATGAGATTTATTAGGTTGGACTGGAACTGAAGTGGTCAGCCAGTGACTCCCAACAGCTCATGTTTGTAGCTACATGTGGTTGCTGTGTTCGTCATAACTGTACCCAATAACAATAGACAACTGGAGAGATAAGGCGTTGGAAGGATGCCAAAGATATCATCTGGAATGACATTCCAGTAAATATTTTGTAATCTACTCTTTTGTCATTTATAATTTTTTTTGTTTAATACATTGAATCTTGTAATGTGTTTTCATTTGCAACCACTTTTGTTCTTGATGAGAACGAAAGTCTATGTTTTGAGAGTTGCTGGGAAAATCCATCGTGCATTTAGATCCCATCTCTCAATTTCTATCTAAAAGATAGAGAAGGAAACAACAAATGCTGAACCTCCTATAAAGATATAATCAACATTATATATCAAAGGATGAATGAGTGCAATTTGTTTCCAAACGTTTGACCCGGCGTTTGTCGTAGTTATTAATTTATTAGCATTTGTGTTTTAATTATTCTATTTCGTAGCTGTATTTTAAATTTTTAGCACATTGCTATTTTTTTTTTGTATAGAATATTTAGTAAAGGCAAATCGCGAACGGGCAAGCAACCTACAAAACACCCATACAAGGATCACGTATGGGATATGCACGCCTTGACAACAAATTGTAAGTAATTAAACATCACTTTTATATATGAAGTTTTGTATTGATAAACTATAGTGTGTTACTAATTTGTATTATTTTGTTTATGATTTTAACGTAGAGAAAGACACCCAGCCCGATCACCTATGGGTCGTCATATCTTATGGAAGATGCGCGTGTTAACAAAGAAGGAGTGGTATTGATAATGAATAATGTCAACGAAAGGTGTGTAGAACTTTGTGTAAGTATATTATCACTTTAACATTATTTTAATATTGTATTTTAAAAATGCTTATTGAACTTATCTATTTTATAATGCTTCATTACATGTATTTTAAGGATAACTATTGAACGAAAGTTCTGAAACTCAGCGGGCAACAAGAGATCGTGGCAGGGATCCATTACTTGGGAAAGTGTTTAATGTCCCTGGATTATTTCGTCGAGTGACGGGGAAAGGATTTGGCGTAACTCCCAAAAGCTTTTTCCTCAAGAGAAGCGCCAAAAAACTTCCAACGAGGAAGGAGTATTAGAGAAGCTCAGAATCTTATCGGAGCAAAGTGGCACTCTTGGTGAATACGAATAAGACAAGCAACTTCCGGTCAGCTCCAAACCTGAAATACAAATGGAGAGTTGAAACCGGGAGTTGCAACGTCGGTTTGAAGAGTATTCCGAGGTAATTAATTATAACTTACTACTTACTTGCTTATGGTAATTACTTATGTATTAAAACAAAACTTATATATTAACTGTACTTATGTTTTAACTATTGATGTAGGGTGTCACTACATGTGTCCTATACTTGTCCTCGCCGACTCAACGGAAGGTGGGAAAAAGGAATATTGCACAATACTTCGGGGAGAAGTATTGCACAATATTCCGATCCCGCGGGCCATGTCAAAGTATCGCCTACGGGTTGCTTTCGAACCAACTGCACCGTTGCCCATACCGGACAACGATGGAGATATGAAGTTCTTAAGCGACGCTATTGGCAGTTACGTGGCATGGCCCACACACCTTGTTGCCCTCGAAAAAAGATTCCCAAGGACAAATCAGTTACATCTCCCGAAAAGGTTTGTCACATTTATTGCCTAAGGTTTTTATTTTTTCAGATTCAATACAAACTAACATTTTACCTCATTTTTGTAGGTCCAAATAAATAAACCACCCCTACAGCCAAAAAAAAGGCAGCAGACCTCAAAAATTGGAGGTTAATAGGGCTGCCAAACTAACAAAGGCTGGAGGGTAATAAAGCTGCCAAAACTTGCAGCAACAAAAATCTGGATCGGGGAAAATCGGTCGCTGCTGCTGCTGCTCCTAATAAAAGTCAGCCACGCCTTGGTAAATACGGGGCGTGTCTTGACATCCAAATAAAAAGGAACATGGGCAGCAGCAACGATGTCGCCCATTCGTACAAATGAATCAAGACATCTTTGAGATGAGTATATTGAATACCTCGAAAAGGAGCAAATGTACGATCTTTCTCGAACATAAGGAGCTGAGTGTTACTGTAATAGCTTGTACATAAGGTAAAAAATATTTTAATTGCATTTATTTGTGTTAATTAAAATGTATTGGTAATTAATCTAGTTTAAATTTTCATTTGAGGTTTTTGTACGAGAAGGTCGTGTGCACGAGGAAACTGTCAATAAATACTTCATTCTTGTCTCCGCATATTAAGATGTCGATGTTCAACTCGATCCAGACAATGTAAACACTACATTGTAGATATGTTTTTAAGAAATAAAGAAAGTGATAAATTGTTCTTGCACCATATAATTCAGGGTACGTAATTTTATCTTTTTTAATTGATGAGAATTTAATTTATTAGTTGTCTATAAACAAAATTGCTTAACCAATTTTTTGTTGTTGTAGGGCACATTGGGTGCTATTTGCAATCAATGCGGTCTCTGAAGTGATATACTATTTGGATCCCGTGCCGGCGATTACACCAATCACCCCGGAATAAAGAATATGCTCGACACGTAAGTAATATTCATTTATTTCTTACATATATATATATATTATATATATATATATATATATATAAATATTCATGCTCTAATAATCACATTTATTCATTCGATAGTGCCTTAAAAGTTTATCGAGCTCAAAGAGGTGCTAAGTGTCGAAGCAGAAGTCTAATAACATTACATGGATCTCAATAAAGTGCCCTCGTCACAAATAACATCGACTGTGGGTACTACATATTGAGATTCATGAAGGAGATTGTTGAGAAGAATAAAACTATTATCCAGAAACGGTACGGTATTTGCATTATATGATTTCATATATAAATTATCTATATATTTGATACTAACTTAATATATAATATGTTCAATTTTTATATTGCAGTACTTTGCCAATTCAGTCCATCATATTCTGAGGAAGATCTGTGGAATTAAAGGAAAGAATGGTGTCAGTACGTGCTTGACATGAAGAATTATTTGATTTTTCTGGGAAATAGCTTGCTGCTGGGCAAGGGATCTGAATATTATAGTGGTAGCTTAGTGCATATAATGTATATTCTGTTAGTATATTATATGTTAAATGATCATTAGACACAATATATGCATATTAATGTATTATAGTTATTATTGCTGTAAATGATCATAGTTCATTAATGCATATAATGGATCTGTTAGTTATTATATAATATGATCTGAATTAGGTAATTAGGTTGTTAAATTAGTTTGTATATATGTATATGATGTAGTTACTAGGTTGTTAAATACAGAGTTACATAAATGTTAATAAAGTTAGAGTTCTGATTTCTATTCTACTGATTGTGTGAACTGATTGTCTATAATATATATGTTTCTACATGATTGTCTAAATATGTTCTTTCCTACTGAATTGTGAATGATTTTGGATCAAAATAATATTGAGATACAAGATTAAAAACAAAAAAAAACACCATAAAAAGCTAAAAAACGCTTTTCATTTCAAATTAAGCGGCGTACAATGTTTAAAAAAAAAACCAACACACAATTTTACAGCGCTTTTTTGTTTAAAAAGGCGGCTGTAAAATGCAGTTCTTAAATAATATGCAAATTTATAGTGTTCGTGAGAAAGCGCTGTAAAATTTTCGAGAAAAGCGCTTAAAAATGCAGACCCATATATGAATTTATGGGTGGGCCATATTTACAGCGCTTTCTCGACAAAAGCGTGTATAAATATGCACACCATATATGAAATTATGGGTGTGCATATTAAGCGCTTTTTTGAGAAGCGCTGTAATATGCACACTCCATATCATGAATATATGAATTGGGTGGGCATATTACAGCGTTTCGTCGAGAAAGCGCTGTAATATGCCAACCCATATATGAGTTATGGGTGTGCTATTTTAGCAGCGCTTTCTTGAAAAAGCGCTCTACAAATGACCATAACTCATATATGGCCAGTTGGCATTATTACAGCGCTTCTCTGAAATTAGAAGCGGCTGTAACACTGTGCATCAAAAGCAGGGCGCTTGTACTCAACAATGTTTATAGCGCTTTTTTAAAGCGCTGTTGTAATCATTTACAGCAGGCCGTCGTTTCCACTACGCTTATTTTTTTGAAAAAGCGCTGTACACTGCTTAAGAAGAGAAATGCGCTGTAAAGCCGTTTTTTCGCAGTAGTGATATATGAATCTCCATCTTATATATTTCCAGTTGAATTAGTTGCCAAGATCGCATATTAGAATTGATTATTTCCTATTTCTAGCAAAGAGTTGATTGAATTAAAATTGAGGAAAACAAATGAATAAATAATATTTTATAGGATTTTTTTGTTGAAATTTGATAATAAGAAGAAAGAATTGTAGTAATTTTAAAGCAGTATAGTTTCTTCAAACTTTCAATCTAACATTTTCTCTGTACGCAAATTCACTTTGATTTCTATAAAGTAAAACCTATGAAAACCAAAATCCTCATCCATATATTATCAATTAACTAGTTAAATCGACCCGTTCATAATCAACAATGTTGAATATATTACAACATTATTAGCAACCATTATATGTAACATATATTTTGTTGTTGCAATGATATTTAAATATAAGATTTCTTTGTAAACTTCTAACTTTAACCACTAGAACCACAATCGATCGACATGATATTATATGAATTACAATATTCATCATTGATTGAGATAATCCCCAAGTTAAGGCCTAAAGACCATGTTTACCTCTAACTCTATGATATCCAATGGCTCTTTCAAAAGGTGCAATACACAACCCAATCACCATTCCTTAATGGACTTGGCATTGGGCATGACATAACCAGTTTCACCACCCCATTGGAAAATAATAAAGATGCAAACACAACTTTTCCCACCCAAAATTCAACTTTGTCTTCCGGAAACCTTTGGCCGGAAGACACCACCAAAACCAGGTCCCTAATTGTTGCCACAACAATAAAATCCTTGCCAACCCAGGGATAGGTCATTTGCTGTCCACCCATCAATGAGCCCTAAGAAAATCTCTTTTGTTTGTAGTTTGCGATACGAAGTCACGACCTCGTCAACCACCACCCTAATGGCTTTATCAACTAAACTCCTCCACGATTTTTCCACCAAAATGGTATAGAAAGAACATTACCAAAATATCGTGTTCATATTTCTTCTCTCTCTAACTCATCACAATTTACTATTCCTAAGTCGCTTTCTCTCCCATCAATAACCACGTTATCCCATTTTGACATTAATGACTTTTTTCTTCACTCAGTCTCTTATAGTTGCACGAGCGACCAACTTCCACAAGCCTAGGGCGAGAAACGACTCGAGTTTTGTGGCTTCGGTGTTGCCATGCTTGTTGTAGTGGCTAGTGATCTGCAAACGATTGAAGCTCCTCTAATATTAAATGTGTGTATATGCGGCTACAAATGGCTTGGTAGTAGGGTGGTGAAGGAGAGGGAGCTTTGGAGATGTGGAATGTAGATGTCATGGAGGGAAGAAGTGATGGAACTCATTATGACGAGGGCTAAGGAGGGAGCGAATTAAACATGGTGTGTTTAGTGTTGTTATTGTTGTGGGTCTTGAATGGAGTTTGTTGGTTGGGCATATCTCAGCCCACTGATACTAGGAACATGTATTTATTTGAATAGGCATCTGCTATACACGATGATCAAATGTGCATGCCACTACTATCCACACACACTTTAATGATGTTGCCTGCTAATAAATGATACATTCAATTAAAACACTAATATTAATGTATCAAAAAACTGATTTAGAACACTAAATGTTAGAAAAATTTCAAAATTGATATTATAATGTGCCATGAGCATGTATTTTCTTATGCTTAGTGATTGTTTGGAATTAATTCCTTTTATTTTCTTTATTTAAAATATGATAGCTTCAACAAAAAAGGTTTAAGAATAAGGGTGTTATATATAACATGTACCGTTAAGATATATCTTAAAGATTTGGGAGAAAATTAATACAATTGTTTATATTTTTAAGAGTTAAATTACACAAATTCAAAGATTAAAATTTTACATTTATTCATTTGCATGTGTTACTGGGACAGCATATTAGCATATATTTAAGAATTATGACACTTCAAATTATATTTTAATTTTTTGGTACAACTTTTAAAAGTATTTAAATGATTAGTTTTCTAAAAATATTTTAGATGAAAAAATAAGAAAGATGGAAATATTTTATCATTTAAGGTCCATTTTGTGACAAGCCTGCAGGTTCCTGACAAATTCTATTTGAGGTTGTTCTTGTTGAAGTTGAACCAGCTAGAAGGTTGGCACTAATAATGTCCCTGTTGGTCATCCTATTTTTGGAACTACTAATATCTCTCTTCTTGTGAATTTAAGCATTGAATGTGAGAATATAAACTCTAATGCAGATTTATTCTTTAAGTTCTAACACTTTATATTATATTGCTTTCGATCGATGTAATTTCTTACATTGATTGTATGTAATGTCTTTGTTGTTAGTAAAAAAAACTTTATTTGTGATTTCAATCAATTGAAAAGTATCTAAACTTGTTTTATTGAAATAATTATCAATCAAACTAGGTTAAGAAAACACACTATAGAACAATTTATAATTTTAATAGGAGTAATTGGTTTAAAAATGTTTGCCACTATCTTGCTATATTTTTTTACAGGAACTATCTTGCTTACTATTGGGGTTCTGTCCCTTTATGTAATGGTTTGAGGTATGGCCTCTTATTATTATATATACTTTTGGTGTTTTTTTTTAAATTCTTAACTTAGTGTTTGCGCACAAAAGAAAACTTATATCAGAAAGAGCTTACTATAATGGTAAGATTATAAATATAAAACGTACGTAATAAAATTTGATATAAATTTTTGTAAAATGTATTTGCTTAATTTTATATGACATGCATGTTTCTTTTTTTATTTATTATTTTTAATATCAGACATCATTACTAAGTTCTTTCTGCATGAGTTTACTTATTGTGTTAGTAAAAGAATACAAACTTTTAGGTAGACACTTAATTATATTTTCATTTTCTAAACTATTATATTAATATTTTTATCTATAGCATATTTCAATAACAAAATATCTAACATATAATCACAATTTGACAAGAGTTGAAATTTAAATATTATTTGTATCAGTGATTAATCTGGCATCATATTAAAAATAGAAGTTTAAATTATCTCTCGATTTCAAATATTTTTTATTTTAAATTAAAAAAATTTAAACTCGAATAAAACATATTAGATAATATTTTTTTTAGAAAACTAAAAAAATGTGCTAACTGAATTATATAAAAAAAAAATATAACTTATATATAACTAGATTGTCCACATATTTCCAGCGGTTTAGATACTTAGTCACTAATTTTTTTAATGTATTTAAATATATATTTTGTTAATTATAGTTATCGATATCTTTTTATCAGTTAGTTTGATTTTTAAAATATATTTTTTGTTAATCAATTTAATCTTTAAAATTATTAACAAAAGATATATATTTGAGGATATTTTTGTAATTTTAAAATATTTAAATACTACAGAAATGATACTTATATATTTAGGGATCAATTGGTGTTTAATTAAAATAACGATTGATGTTAAATTTATATTATTAATCGAGGTGATGATACAGTCGTCCACCTTCATAGATGGTTTACTGGTTACGAATATTTATAAAATCATCTAAAACTCTAACGACGATCAAAGATAAAACTCTCTCATCTTTATGAATGAAACAATGACTAGATCAATGTTATCTAATAAAATAACATAAAATAAATTTATTCTCAAAATCCCAATTGGTTAAAATATACATTAATATAATTATGTCAGAGTCTCAGTTATGAAGAACGAGGAGGTCGTTAACTTATACTTAAGAATAGTATTGGTTGTGGTTAAAATTTTCAGATGACTTTTTAAACATTATTGTTATACTGGACAGCGAGCACACCATGCTTCTTCTTGGGAACAAACTTTCCTTCAATAGATTCATGAGGGTTATAAAAGTTGAGGCATTGAAGCTCAAACATCAGCCACTGTTGGAAATGATGATGCCTTTAATGAAAATGCATTGGAAATAACGATGGCGTTTATGAGCTAGTGTTGATGTGAATTGAAAAAAATTGAGAAGTCCACATTTGAGGGATACCACACACTAGTATGGTATATAAGGTGGAGGTAATGAACTTGGGATGGGCCCCAGGGTGCACCCCAATTTTGTGAAGGAGGGAGGAACAAAGCAAATTGACACCACACCACGCGGCCGCGCCGCCAGCGTCTTGTCCTGGCCTGGCCCAGCCGGCCCTCGGCTTGGCTTTGGCTTTGAATAGAGGGTTCATCCCAGTTTGAAATCACACCAAAAGCACATCCGCATCTGAGGCTTTTCTCTCTTCTCCCTTCTACTGCTATCATTCTCTTTCTTCGTATTCGAGTGCCATTCTCGGCCATATTACGAGTGTCGTCGAAGACTGCAATACTGCGAGTGTCAGTCGTAAGACTGCCATATTGAGTGGCTGTTATTCTAGAACGGTTCTTCTACAGGTGCAGTAGAGAACTCCGATACAGACACGAATTTGGGCTGTTCTTATCATGGGGGACTTCGTGGTATAGATAAGTCGCCTCGCACAATTCTTGGGCAGTGCCTCGAAACGTCTTAAAGAGAGCGACCATAGTCCGCGAACTACTCAACCCAGTAATATATTTTTGGTGGCAAAAATTGTTTTCAAAGGTTCTTCGAATTTCAAAAACAACAATTTTTAAGACGTTTTCGAATGCCATGTCTACCGACGAAATTATTGGGCAGGTTCATCTGCTCCTGACTACAACAAACCATTTCGGTTTGAGGGAAGTTCACTTCAAACGATGACAACAAAAGATGCTGCTTTTTTTTCTCAACCACGAAAAAGCTTGCCAAACGGTTTTGAAGGATGACATTCATGTTGTACCAGAAGAAGGTGAACAATCTGTAAAGGATAGAATAATAGCTGTTGAATTAACCCAATGGGAAATAATGATTACTTATGTAAGAATTATATTCTTAATGGACTTGCTGATGATCTGTATGACTACTACAGTTCTGACCAGCAATACTGCTAAGCAGGTTTTGGGATGCTTTAAAGAGAAGTATGATACTGAGGAAGTTGGAGCCAAGAAGTATGTTGTTAGCCGCTACCTCAAATATCAGATGACAGATCAGTGGAAAGTCAGTCCTCATGAAATCCAGAAAATAGCTCACGAGATCATCACTGAAGGTATGTCCCTAGATGAACAATTTCAGATTGCTGTTATTATTGACAAATTGCCCCCTGCTTGGAAAAGATTATAAAAAATTCTCTTAGGCATAAAACTAAAGAATTCTCTCTAAAAAGTCTGATAACCCGCCTTAGAATTGAGGAAGGAATTCTCGCAAGCAAGACCAGAAAGATGAAATTCTTCTTGCGACAAATAAAAGAAAAAAGAAGTTCATTCGGAGCAATTTTGAAAGCCAACGGCAAACAACTGAAGAATCAGAACCGCACTTCAAAGAACAGCAACAGGAATTGGGAACCACCAAAGGGTCCCAATTGCCAGGCAGCCACCAACCTCCTAGAAATGGCCCTCTTCCCTTTCTCTGTTACTTTTGTGGGAAAGAGGGTCATATGGCACGCAAGTGTAGGGTCAAGCCAGGCGTTGTAAATCAGGCCAACTTGACTGAAGAGCAAATTCGTTGCAATGATAACTGAGATCACCTAGTTGGTGGATCAGTTGGATGGTGGATAGACACTGGCAGGCCTCACGCCATGACAGACTATGATCGTTCTATGTTTAAAACATACACTGTTGCTGAAGATAAGAAAGTGTTGTTGGGAGACTCTCACACCACTAATGTTGCTGGAATTGGAGATGTGGAACTAACATTCACATCTGAAAGACCTTAATTCTGAAGGAATGTCATGCACACTCCGAATAAGAAAGAATCTGGTCTTAGAGTTTCTTCTCAATAAGGCAGGGTTTACTCGTCTATAGGGGCAGTTTGTTACACCATTTCTAAATGGTATCTTTGTTGGAAAGGGTCGCCACTGATGGCATGTTTAATTGAAATGTTGAAATGAATTAGATGTCTTCTTCTGCTTACATGTTGTGTGATTTAATATTGGCATGCTAGACTCTGTCATATAAATAAAACATGTGATTCAAAACTTATGTAATTTAGGCTGATCCCAAAATATCTAAAAAGGATTTTGAAATGCGATTTTTTGCAAGTCAAGCCAAAATAACTAAGACAGTCCCATAAATCAATTGTTAGAGAATCTGAACCTCTAAATTAAATACACCTGACATATGTGAGCTTGACGGAAACACTAACCAGAAATGGAAAACGTATTTCATCACTTTTTATTGACGATTGTTCTATTACTTACGTATATCTCATGAAAAATAAAGTGAAGCGCTTGACATGTTTAAAATATTTGTGACTGAAATAGAAATCAATTTAACAAAAAGATTATGAGGTTTCGTAGTGTAGAGGAACATAATATGATTCGGCTTGTTATTGAGTTTTATATAACCCAAGGCATTATACATGAAACAACTGCACCATATCACCTGAATGAATGGTAAAGCTGAAAGAAAGAATAGAACTCTTACTGAATTAGTTGTTGCTATAATGCTAATTATGGTGTTGCCACTCATTGGTGGGGGGAAATTATTTTGACTGTTGCTATGTTTATGAATAGAGTTCCTAATTCTAAAAGCAAAAAATCTCCTTATGAGATAATGAGAATAGACAGTCAACTTGTCTTATCTTTCGAACCTGGGTTGTATGGCTTATGTCAGAATCCCCGATCCCAGCGAATCAAACTCGCAGTAGAGCCTATGGAATGTGCATTCATTGGGTATGCAATAAACAGCAAAGCGTATAGGTTTTATACCTAACGGCGACATTGATCAATAGAATCAAATGATGCTGACTTCTATGAAGATAAATTTCCCTTTTCCAAATCAAGAAATTAGTGGGGGCAGCAGACCAAGTCAAGTTCCGCTGGTGACAACGAGAATGAAAAGCAACAACAAGACGAAATGGAATACTGAAGAGTAGAGAGTAAGAGTTGCTAAAATATTATGACCAGAATACATGGCCTACAAACATAGAAGGGATCCTGCGAACATTAAAGAAGCTTGTCATCCTTAGTGCAGATCTATGGCAAGAAGCTATAAACGATGAAATGATTCTTCTAGAAATCTAACAAGACCTGGCATTTGGTAGACTTGCCTCCTTGGTTGCAAACCAATAGGTTGTAAATGGATCTGAAAAAGAAACTGAAAAACCGATGGATCTGTGATAAATCACGGCTCGGCCTTGTAGCCAAAGGTTTATATACAAAGAGAGAATATAGATTCTTCGACACTTTCACAGTCACTAAACTAACATCCCATTAGGGTGCTTAATAATCACTTGCGGCTATTTCATAAACTGGTGATACACCAGATGGATGTTTAAAACAGCCTTTTTAAACAGGTGACCTGGAAGAAGAAATCTACATGGAACACCTGAAGGTTTTGTAATTTATGGACAAGAAACAAGGTCTGTAAGTTAGAATAAGTCTCTATATGGTCTTAAACAAGCTCCTAAGCAATGGCATGAAAACTTGATTAACTTGATTATGTTGAATGAGTTTAAAGTAAATGAAAGTGGACCAAAATGTAATATTACCACAAATTATTGAAAATGACATATGCACTATTCTTTATTGTCTCTTGATAGACGACTCTACTCATATTTGTTCAAACATTTCATGCTGTGAATAATTTGAAATCATTGTTGCAGCAACAACTTTGATATGAAAGACCGGAGAAAGTAAGTGTAATCCTCGGAAATCAAAATTACTAGGTCAGAAAAGGGAATTTCTTTGGATCAATTCTCACTATATTGAAAAGATTCTAAAGAAATATGATTACTTTGACTGTAAACCTGCTTGCACACCATATGAT
>PGWS01033643.1:0-12329 GCA_002896235.1 Cicer reticulatum
TACAGAGAGAGGCATTTTTTCGTGCAGACTGTTTGGTTCGAGCCATTGTTATTTTTTGGGAGGAAGATGATGAAGAAGATGAACAGTGAACGTGATTTAGAGAAAGAGAGATGATTCCAGCTTTTGGGGAAAAGAAGGTGGGAAGAGGAACAGTTTTTTGACTTGAGAAGATGGAGAGAAAAAGGTGGAGTGATGATGAGTTTGTACCTAGGGAAAAGGGAAAAGCATTTTGGGGGATTGGAGAGTGTATGTGTCAGCATTCTAACACCAGACACAAGGACACGTGTAATAAATGCCAAGATTTGCCTTTTTTACTTTTGAGAGGGAAAAGCAGACTGTTGCTTTTTCCAGAACGGAGAATGATGAATCGCGAATCGGAGACTGATAAACGATCTCCGTTTTCTGCAGAAGCAGATTTTAACCAGAATTTTCTGGATTTTTCATGATTCTCAGCTTTTCTTTGATTGAATTAAAACTATCCTCCACAAGAGGCTTAGTGAAAATGTCAGCAAGTTGATTTTGAGTATCAACGAAGATTAATTCAACGTCTTTTTTATTGACATGATCACGAATGAAATGATGTTTTATTTCAATATGCTTTGATCTAGAATGCTGAATAGGATTTTTAGACAGATTTATAGCACTTGTATTATCACAATAAATTGGAATATTGGAATAGCTTACAGAGTAATCTTGAAGTTGGTTCTTGATCCACAAAACTTGTGAACAGCAGTTTGCAGCTGACACATATTCAGCCTCAGTTGTGGATAGTGCTATGGTGTTCTGTTTTCTGCATGACCAACTGATTAATGCTTCACCTAGGAACTGACATGCTCCACTTGTGCTTTTTCTTTCAACTTTGTCTCCAGCATAATCAGCATCACAGTATGCTATAATATAAAAATGGGAACCTTTTCTATACCAAAGACCAAGATTAGTTGTTCCAACGAGATATCTAAATATGCGTTTAACAGCAGTTAAGTGGGATTCTTTTGGCGCTGATTGAAATCGAGCACATAATCCTACTGCAAACACAATATCTGGTCTGCTAGCAGTTAGATATAGCAGAGAACCGATCATTCCACGATATTCTTTTTCAGAAACAGATTTGCCATTTTCATCTTCTTCTAAGGAAGTGGATGGATGCATGGGAGTTGTCATAATTTTTGACTCATTCATTTTATATTTGATCAACAGATCTTTGATATATTTTTCTTGACAAACAAAAATGCCTTTTTCGTATTGTTTGATTTGTAAACCAAGAAAATATCTTAATTCCCCCATCATGCTCATTTCAAATTCACTTTGCATAAGTTTTGAGAAATCTTCACATAGTTTTTCATTTGTTGATCCAAAAATGATATCATCCACATATACTTGAACAATGAGTAATTCATTTCCCTCTGTTTTCTTAAATAAGGTAGTATCGATTTTTCCTCTTTGAAAATTGTTCTCAATCAGAAATGAACTCAGTCGTTCATACCAAGCCCTTGGTGCTTGTTTTAAGCCATAAAGTGCTTTGGTAAGTTTGAAAACATGATTTGGTTTTGCTTGGTTTTCAAAACCTGGGGGCTGTTTTACATACACCTGTTCGTTTAAAAAACCATTTAAGAAAGCACTTTTCACATCCATTTGAAACAGTTTGATGAGTTTATGAGATGCATATGCAAGAAGTATTCGAATAGCTTCTAACCTTGCAACTGGAGCAAATGTTTCATCATAGTCTATACCTTCTTGTTGATTGTAGCCTTGAGCTACTAATCTTGCTTTGTTTCTAACAACCCTACCTTCTTCATCAAGCTTGTTTCTGAATACCCATCGAGTGCCAATAACTGTTTGATCTAATGGATCTGGTACTAGAGTCCAAACTTCATTTTTCTCAAACTGCAGTAGTTCTTCCTTCATGGCGTTTACCCAAGATTGATCAGTAATAGCATCTTTGATTGACTTTGGTTCAATCTGAGATATCATTGCCATGCTGTCGTCATCATTCTTGAATGATCTTCTGGTTCGGATTCCATCAGTTGTGTCTCCAATGATCTGAGTTTGAGGATGATCTTCAATAGTTTTCCAACTTTTTGGTGGAGAATGAAACGGAGATTGTTTATCAATCTCTGTTTTCTGCAGACTTGTTTCCTGCTGCGTTTCATTTTGAGTTTCTTATTCCTCATCCTTTTTACTTATATCTAGGTCATCAAACTCATCAAACAATATATGCATACTAATTTCAACAACATTAGTTCTTAAATTGAACACTCTATACCCTTTAGATTCGGTTGAGTATCCAAGAAAGATAGCTTTATCGGATTTTGCATCAAATTTTCCAATAAGATCTTTGTTGTTTAGTATGTAACAATAACAACCAAAAATATGAAAGTAAGAAATGTTTGATTTTCTGTTTTTCCAGATTTCGTATGGAGTTTTGTTGATGATTTTTCTGATAGATACACGATTCAAGATATATCAAGAAGTGTTTATGGCTTCTGCCTAAAAATACCTTTCAACATTGATTCTTCTAAAATAGTTCTTGCCATTATACTTGTGTGTTCTATTTTTTCTTTCAACAACTCCATTTGTTGTGGAGTTCTGCACATGAAGATTGTGAGATATACCAATTCATCAAAAAAGCTTTTGAATGAGCATTTATGAATTCTCCTCCATGATCACTCCTTACAGAGATGATGCTGGAGTCCTTTTCATTCTGCACCTGTTTTACAAATGTTTTAATATGATTCAAATGCATCATCTTTTTTGTTTAAAAACAGAACCCATGTAAATCTAGAGAAATCGTCAACAATAACAAAAACCATATTTCATTCCTCCTAGACTTGTTGTTTTGACAGGCTGAATAATCTATGTGAATAGTTCAAAGAGCCTTTTTGTTGTTACAAAATGTTTTGTATGAAAGCTGCTCTTGACTTGCTTACCTTTTGCACAAGCTTCACAGATTTTGTCTTCTCAAAATTAAGTTTTGGTAAGCTTTTAACAAGATCAAGTTTGGAGATTTTTGAAATAGTTTTCATGCTGATATGTCCAGCCCTTTATGCCAGATCCATTTATCTTTATTGATGATATAAAGCATGATTCATCAGGTAATCTCTTCAAGATATAACACATTTAAGAATTTTTCTTTCGCTTACCAGAGACATAATTTTTCAGTTTTGGCTTCTTGATTTCACATACCTTTGCTTGAAATGACTTCGATGCCATTGTCGCATACTGACTTATGCCTTAATAAATTGTGTTTCAATCCTTCCACGTATTGAACATCATTTATTTGAGCAGAGTTTGTCTTACCTAATGGTTCCATTTCCCTTAATTTTGAGCTTGATCATCATTCCAAATGTGACCGAACCCACCATCTTCTTGCTGAAGGTTTGAAACAATTTCTATCTCCTGTCATGTGCCTTGAACAGCCACTGTCCAAGAACCAAGGCTTCTCTTTGTATTTGAAAACAACCTGCAGGTGATATCATTCATTCTTAGGTACCACTTTGTATTTGGGTCTTGAGAGTTAGTTTTAAGTGGTATGTCATTCCTCGTTTTGGAAACACTGTGTGTTAGTTGTTGATTCTGAAAGGGTTTAAATATACGATTTAGAAGAGTTGAACTTGGTTAAACGATTTTTGAAACAGTCAACTTGTAACTTTGAACTTTCTCGTTTGGGAGACAAACTGGAGAACGTTCTCCCATTTTGCCTTTTTTTGATACAATTTGACAGATGATTCTCGTAAAAGCTTCTTTCTTTCGATTTTTTCATCCCTTTTCCTGAAGTAGCAAACAAATTCAGATGTACAAGTTTTTACAATATGAGCATCTAGTCTTGCATTTTTCTTCCTTTTTTCTGGGACATTAAAAGTTTTCATAAAGTTTGTTTTTTGGGTTTGATTGAAACCAGACAGCTTTATCAAGAATTCCTATTTGAATCCCATGATGTTATGAAGTTCAGTGCTTAATGAAGTTTAGTAAATCTATTTTGAGAAGTTCGTTTCATTTCTAAGTTGAACGTTCTCCGTTTGCAGCGCCAGAAGTTCTTGACATTCTTCACATTCTTCACTTTCAAAAAGTCTTGTTTCTTTTCAATTCTTGAAGCATTATTTTTTTAACAAATTATTTCAGTCTGATTTCTTTTCTTCTCTTCTTTCTCTTTATAAAACTGTTCTTTCAGAGAACTACATTTTTGAATAGGGATTTGAGTCATTTAGCAATTTATCAAATTCATTTCCATTTGTTGACATAAATGACATGGTCATAATTCATTACCTCATCTTCCTCTGTTTTGCCATCAAGCATATGTTGGGTTCTTCTTCTTCTTCTTCAGTTTCTGATTCCTCTGAATCATCCATGTTGCCATCATTGATTTCTTTTTGAAGGGAATCGTTTGGTGGATTTTTGTTTGATGACATTCTGCCATTTGTAACGTCCCAGTTTGTTGCATCAAAACATGTGACTTGACTCTTGTCATCTCTGTTTAGGATTCTGTTATGAAATCCCTTTTTGATTTGATCTCTTTCTCTCATCATTCTTTGTATTCTTCTAGTGAGAAGTGCGATTCATCAGCATTCTTGGTTCATTTTCTTCTGATTCCTCTTCAACTGGTACTGTGATTTTTTCTTGAGAGACTTTTAGTGCTATTGCCTTTCCTTTCTTGACTGGTTTGTCTTCTTGCAATACTACCTCATGAGCTCTAGAGGTTCCAATTAGTTCTTCTAGAGGCATGATTCAAGGTTCTTGGCTGGGTATAGCTGTACCATTGGTCTCCAAATGATTTGGGAGACACCTCATGATTTTTCTTACTCTTTCTGCACAGTGTAGGCTTTTGCCAAGAGAGCGCATTTCATTTTATATTGTGGTGATCTTGAGTACATTTCATCAATGGTTTCTCCTTTTTGCATTTCGAACAATTCGAATTCCTATACAATGTCTATCCTTGTTTCTTGACATGGCTTGTTCCTTCATGGTGAGTTTGCAAATGTATCCCAAACTTCTTTTGCAGTTGTGCATCTCATCTACCCTTTCACTTTCTTCCCGAAACACATGATATGCCCTAATTGAGCTTTAGAATTTAGAAGTACTTGCTTTATCTTCTGCTGTCCAATCTGCTTCATGTTTTTAAGGCAGAATTCGAGTCATCTGATCAACCATTTGGGTGAATGAAATCTCCATCTGTAATGATGCGCCACATTCCTGTGTCTTGAGATTTTAAGAACAACTGCATTTTGTATTTCCAAAAATAATGTCTGATCCACTAAAGAATGGAGGTCATTTGAGGATTCTCCTTCAACAATGTATTTTCTTTAATGGATTCTTCTAGATCTTTTCTCTAACACTTGTTAGGTGTTTTTGAACTTTTAGAGACCGAGCTCTGATTGCCAATTGAAGTAAACAATATCGATTTACAAGAAAGGGGGGTTTGAAGATTGTAAATATGTCTTTTTAAAAATTCCTGTTAAAACTTAAGAAAAATAACTCAAGAATGATCTTGGTAATGAGAAACAGAACAAACGGAGAACGTTCTTGGTTTATGTTATAAACAGAGAACGTTCTTAAATTAGCAGAAATCAGTTCTATTTATTAAATGATTAATGGCAGTATAATAAAGAAGGAGAAAGGAATAGATAACCACACAAAGATTTATCTGGTTCACCCAACGTTGGTTACGTCCAGTCCTTCACACTGTGAGTTTTTCCACTAAGTGTTTAAAATGAAGAGTCTTCTTAATCTTACAACACCCATAGAATAGATCGACCCTGATCTATTTCTTTCTTAATTACTTTCCACCCAAAAAGCAAATTACAACACCTATCTAACCTTGGATAAGGAAGCATCTTAACAAACTATAAAAAACTCATATAGTTTGAGTTTTACACAATGTTTAATTTGACAGAATCTGATATTGCTTAACTCTTGTTTGAGAATAGATCTTTACAGAGAATTTATGACAATTCGCAGCTGGTATGTATGGTAGCAGCAAGTAACAGTTTGCGAATTGCAGAAAGTGATGTTGGCCTCTGTTTTTGCAGAATTTTCAAGCTTAAGTGTGATTGTATATGTTGATTACTTTGCACTTGAATTTCTTGCTGAGAACTGAGATAATGGCCTTCTATTTATATGCTGAAGATGTACTTAATGAAGGTACAAGAGCTGTTGGAGAAACTATGCTTTTTTGACTGAACCATTTATTTTTAGAATAAAAATAATCCTTTCTTTGAAAATAGCTTTTTTGACTTTTAATGGTTTAGCATTTAAAGCATCTCAGTCCTTTCTTTGACGTTTCTTCATTGATCTTGGATGGTACATTATCTGTCTTGAGTATTGAGTGTAACTAGAGAAGGTTGGAGAAGATTGGAAACGAATTGCAGACTGAAATAGAGAGAATGCAAAGCTGCTGTTGATGTGCAGAAAACGGAGAATGATTAACGTTTCTTAGGTTTTATCAGTTTGAACTTCTTGAGCTTCAATAATCATTCTGGAGTTCCTGTTTTAAACTGTTCTGTATTTCTTTGTCTTGTCTTGTCATATACCCAGTTTGATCAGTTTCTTGACATTTGAATTTGGAATATCTTAGGCCGTCATGACTTTTTGTTCCACTTTGAACCCTTTGATCTTTTGTGATCAAGTTATCCTTTTAGTCTGGATTATTCGTACTTGTTCCTTGCCGTGTACTTATATAGATATGAAAGTTCCAGAGCAAACTTTTTATCACATGGATAGAAAGATTTGACCAACTTGTTGTGATGGATAATCGGTGAAGCTGAGATCATTCTCTGTTTTTGATGCAGAATGATCTTGTTGTTGTCTTCTTGTATTTGCTTGATTCTGCTTAATTTAAATCCACTCAAGAACAACAAGTTAATTAACATAACATTAGAATCATAATTAACATTCTTATTAACCTTTGTTTATTTATCAAAACTTAAAATGAAAGAGTTTGTCTCAACATCCTAAGCATTCTCACTGGATGGCAGTCCAAGGGAATCATGACATACATTCAAGGCACAATGGAGCATGGAATCTTGTTTGCAACAGAACTGGGCAGAAAAATGGAGACTTGGTAGGATATTCAGATTTTGATTAGTGTGAAGATAATGATGATAGAAGAAACACACCAGGCTATGTATTCAAATTCATGAAATCTTCAATAACATGGAGTTCAAAGAAGCAGTCAGTCATTGCATTGTCAGTGTGAGTTGAATGCATTACTGGTAGCTATGCAGCATGTCAGCATTGTGGCTAAAATCTTTGATAGGCTGAATTGAAAATTGAAATGTGCAGACCATACCATGATGATTGAGAACATCTCAACCATAAATCTAGCAAATAATCTTATGTCCCGTTGAAGAAGCAAGACATTAAAACATGGTTTCATTTCATAAGAGATCAAGTTGAAAAATGCAAGCTTAAACTCGTATATTGCCAAATTGGAATGCAAGTGGTTGACATATGACCAAGCATGAGAACAATAAAATTTTAGGAGTTAAGAAAAAATGTTTAGATGTAGTATCACTTAGATACTTGAATTAAGGGATAATATTAGATTGTTAAAAACCATAATGATTTTGATAAACAATAACGTTTTTTGGTTTTAGATAAATTTGTAATTCAAGTAAAAGCATTAGTTGTATGTGATAATAACTAACTAATCACTTAATTAGTTAGTTAGTTAGATGATAGTTAAATTAAACCATGTACAAATAGCACACTCCATTCATTCAATAACAAGTCCTACAATTCATATGCTAGTGTTTATTCTATTTCTTGCTACCATCATGGTGTCTAAGTACTTATTACATGCGACAATCAACTTATGTGATCTCATTTTTCACATCAAGTTAAAATTCCAACTTATGTGATATCTTGTTTATTTAGGTCATTTTTTAAGTCTTTCTATATTAGGTAAATGGCATCCGATGTGAATATTTGTCTTTCTTTTCATTTTTTCAATTTTACCCTACAAATTAATATGAAAAACAACGGTTGAAAACCATCCACAAAATATTTGTTGAGAAAAAAATCTCAATTTAATGTTTTGATGAAAACAAACAAAAAGTTAATTAAGAAAGTTAATTATGATTCTAAATGTTATGTTAATTTAACTTGTGTTTTTGATGTATTAATTCAAAGATAGGATTTAAATAAAGTAAATAAATCAGCATAAAAAGACAAAAAAACTGAAACAAGACAAGAATTGAGAACATCTTAACAAAATTGGAAAACAGATAAATGTTTTAGTTTAGTAGAATGATCATCACAACTCCAAAATCAATCAATCTCCACTAGTTACAATAATTTTAGTCTTGGATTTTACATCTATATCATCATCACTGGAAATGAACACACTAAGATGATTAGATTTCAAAGAAACATTCTCAAGGAAATGAGCACTCTGAACATTTCTTGACAGCATTCTGATCAATCTGGACAGCACTGCAACATCAACTCCAGACTGATAAACATCCAAGCTTTATAACCGGTTGCTTCGCAGCAAACATCTTTCTCCAGAGATGATCATATCAGTCTCCTAATTGATTATCAATCTCCGTTTTCTACAGAATTCTCAGCCATAATCTCCTTATTTCTGTAGAGTGTATAATTCATCCACCAAACTATTTTGGACAAAGTCAAGGCTCCAGATTGAAGCTGTAACATCAATTAATTACATATGAAGCTTCAAGGAATATTAAACATAAGATAAATCTGATCAAGAACAAATGAAAAGCCCAGACAACAAAGTTCAAATTTTGTTAACGGCTGGAATATTTTATTCACAATGTATTGGTTTTGGTCAAATCTGCAAAGAGCACTACCAGCAGCTCTTGACCAATATTTAATGCTTGAAAAGACTATAAAAGGAAAGCCAGCTCAGGGAAATATCAGAGCTTTAAGTACTAAGAAAAATTCATTACTCATTCATCATACTTGAGTTTTCTCACACATATACATGGAATCAATTCTGATTTTCCCATTGATTCCTAGAATCATTCTCTCGTATTTTTCTGCGAAGAATCAGAACTCAAATGACTGTTGAGCTTTCTCAGATTCTAACAAAGAAATCTCATCATTATTGTAAAACTCAAACTATAAGAGTTTAATATAGTTTGGATAAATGGTAAGAAATCCTATCAAGGTTGATAGGTGATTTGATTGAACTCTTTTCTGGGTGGAAATGTTTTAACTTTGTATCAGATTAAGGTTGATCTGAACTAGGTGCTGTAAAACCAAGAAGGTTCTTTGTTTTAAACACTTAGTGGAAAATCTCACGGTTTTGAGGATTGGACGTAACCCGGGTTGGGTGAACCAGGATATATCGTTGTGTTGTATCTTTTCCCTTATCTATTTACTTTCAGTTTGATTGATTATCAAGTTAAATACATAAACTGAATTATTGATTTTAACTAACCAAGAACGTTCTCCGTTTTCTGGTTAAAAACCAAAAAACGTTCTCCGGTTTTCTGTTTTCACAACGAAGATCAATCTTGAGTTATTTTCTAAGTTTTTAATAGAAATTTTAAAAGGTGCATTTACATTCAAACCCCCTTTCCTTGTAAATCTACATTGTTACCTCAATTGACATCAGAGCTCGGTCTCTAAATTTGAACACCATCAAGTGTTAGTGAAAAAGATCTAGTAGAAAAATGTCAAAAAATTGTACATTGTTGAAGGAGTGTCAATCATACATACCACCTTACTTTGATGGGCACAGACTACTATTTCGGGAAAAGCAAAATGCAGTTGTTCTGAAATCTCAGGATTATAGATGAAATTTCATACCAAGAGTCGACCAAAAAGATCAACCTCTATGAAAAGAAAGAAGCGGATTAGACAGCAGAAGAAAAATCTAAGGTTATTCTAAAATCAAAAGCTCAATTATTCTTATCGTGTGCTTTAAGTAGGGAAGAAATCAAATAGTGATGAATGCAAAACTGCTAAAGAAGTATGGGACACATTACAAACTCATCACGAAGGAACAAGCCATGTGAAAGAAACAATGATTGATATAGGCATAAGAAAGTTTGAACTCTTTAAAATGAATGAAGGAGAAACCATTGATGAGATGTACTCAATATTCACAACCATTGTAAATGAAATGCGCTCCTTAGGGAAAGCATACTCAGTACAAGATAGAGTCAGAAAGATCATGAGACGTCTTCCAATAATATGGAGATCGATGGTGACAGTCATAAGTCAGACCAAGAATCTTGATGTATTCAGACTGGAGGAACTGATTTGAACATTACGATCACATGAAGTGCTGCTACAAGAAGACAGACCAATCAAAAAGGGGTAAAGGCAATAGCTTTAAAAACATCTCAAGAAAGTCAAGATGAGGACTCATAAGAAATCGAACAAGAAGATATTTGATGAAGAAAATAGTTCGTCTTACAAAAACGATACATTAGAATGTTGAGAAGAAGGGATCATATCAAAAGGGATTTTCCAAATAAAAAAGAAAACTTCAAAATAGAGGTAGACAAAAGTCAAATCAAATGCTTTGGATGCAAACTTAACAAGGACATTATAAATGAATGTCCCTTGAACAAAAGAGCACCAAAGAAGTTCTCTTTCAAGAAAAAGTCATGATGGTGACCTGGGATGATTCTTGATGAATCAAAACAAAGGAACCTGAAGAAGAAGCCAACTATGTTTAGTTGGTAGATACTGAAGAAAGGAGGTAATAAATTATGAACCATGTCTTTTATGTTGTGAACAAAATGAAAATATTTGATAGCTTACTTAATGATTGAAATATTCTTTTTAAAAAATGTTGCTCTTTAAAGGATCAAGTTTTAAAAGAAAAAGGGAGAAAAAAAAGGAGAAAGCTCCGCGGTTTGATTGATGAACTAAAAAACATCATCAAAACATGCTGAGAAATCTCATTTTAAGGAAAATAATAAATCTGAAAAAGAATTCTGCAACGAAAACGGGAGAACGTTCTCCTTAAATCTGAAAATGAACTTCTTAGAAATGACTCGCCAAATTTTATTAAAGCTACTGAAAACCTTTCAAAAAAATCATGGGATCTCAAGTGGGAATATTTGATAAAGTTGATATTGATTTTGTTAAAACTCAAAAAACGAAAATATATAAAAACTTTTTTGTTTCGGAAAGAAAAGAGGATAAATGCAAAACCAAATACTCATATTATAATAAACTTGGACATCTGGAATTTGTTTGCCACTTTATGAAAAGAGATGAAAAGATTAAAAGCAAAAGGTTTTTTAAAAGCGAAGATCGCTCTACAAATATAGTTGAACCAGCTTTGAAAATTTTGCATAAAGATAGACGTTCTCCTGGTTGTTCTTAAAACGGAGAATGTTTTGGAACAAAAACAAAACTTTCTCTAGAAAGTTTGAAAAAGGGAGAACGATATGGAATTTAAGCAAAATCAATTTCATATCCGTTTAAAACTCAGATTTTGAAACCTTATCTAAGATCAACAACAAATTGTTCATATTATTCCAAAAATGGTCACTTTGAATCAACTTGCTATTTTAAAAAGAGATCAAGTTTTTAAAAACCTTCTAAAAGAAGATATACTAACCATCAAGGACCTAAACAAATATGGGTACCAAAATCATTACTAACTTGTGATGTAGGAACACCATCCAACAATCAAGAAATAACGTTGATAGATGGACAAGGCATGCTCAATACACATGAATGGAAAAGTATGGTGCCTCATCTCATTAGAAAAACTTGGAGTATCTATAACCTTTGGAAACATTTAAGCTAAGGAGACGAAGAAGAAGAATATTCTGGACAACAGCAACATAATGTTTTCTAGGAAACCGAGATTGATAAATAGTCTATGTTTCATTCTCATCCGAAAAGTTGGAGAACGATAAAGGAATAATCTAAGAGAATGATCAATTTAAGCAAAAAAATTTCATTCTGGAAGCAGTACCAGAACATTCTCCAGAAGAGCAGAACATTCTACAGAAAAGTAGAACATTCTACAAAAGAGAGAAACATTCTGCAGAAGAGAAGAACATTCTCCAGAAGAGCAAAACATTTTGTAGAAGAGCAGAACATTCTGCAGAAAAGCAGAACATTCTGCAGAAGAGTAGAACATTCTCTAGAAGAGCAGAACATTCTCCAGAAAAGCAGAACATTCTCCAGAAAAAGCAAAACATTCTCTAGAAAAACAAAACATTCTCTAGAGCATTCTTGAAAGTTTATATGCAACATTCAATCAAATCTAATGTTTTCTATTAAGATTATATGGTTGAAAAACATCAACAACTTCTAAATGAGTTTGAACCATTTAGTTTTGACACTCTTACACATATTTCACTATTAACCTTTCCTCCAAAAACATCTCATGATCA
>PGWS01033645.1:0-15016 GCA_002896235.1 Cicer reticulatum
CAAAAGAATTTCTATACGGTAATGCTTAATCTAATGTTAAATCTACTAAGGAATTAGGGGTATACTTTGGAATTAAAGGTTCTGTCACTACAGACATTAGGGCAAGAATAATAAAGAGAATTCGGTAATAATTCAATAAAGGAAATCAATATAACTAGGATCAAATTAGATACCGAAGGTTGGATTCAAAGTGAAACTCATCCCTGACATTTTTCTCAATTTATAAAGGATCAATTTTACTACTGTTGCCAATTTTAAATATCATTTCAATCAATTCGGAAACTTTTGTTCAATTAAGTAATTAAATATAATTTGATAGTAAAACACAATCCTGAGTTCGATACTCGGTACTACCGTTTTATTATTACTTGCAACGATTCAGTACACTTGCTGAAAGCAATCAGTCCCCTACCTCTGTATCATCCTCTTTTGCTTTATTCCATCCCATCTCTACAATGCCTATTCCTTCCAACACCGTTGTTGCTACCACTTCTCAACCCTCCGCTCACCTTCACTCTACTCCCACCATAGTTGCACCCTCCAACTCTGACATAGGCTGCTCTACAGATCATCATGCAAGACAAGTCAGCACGATCAAGAGACTGCTTACTCAGAATTGGACATGGCTGATCACCTTGCTCCCAAGCTGGGAATATCCACCTTCCGTCTCTCTCATCCGATTCCACCTCCTTCTCAAGTCCCTCATCCTGGAAAACCCTCCTCCTCAGAAGGATCTTCTCCCTCTCTAGCTTCTTAGTTGTTTAACTGTTGTCTTTTGTATGACAAGGGGGAGAATTAAGTTAGATTATTTTATCAAAGCTTCATTATGCTAATTCTGCCAATATTGATGTATCTCGCCAATACTGATGTATCTTTGCTTTTTTTTTTTTTAATGGAAAAACTAGTTATTACATACAATGTCTTAAATTCTGCCTAAATAAAAAATGCACAAATTGAGGGGGAGCTGTTAAAGCTCTTTATATTAGAATCAGAATTAAAATCTAAATTAACATGTTTGTCATCATCAAAAAGGGGGAGATGTTAAGACAAACTCTATATTAAAGTTTTGATGAAAATAAACAGAGGTTAATTAAGAAAGTTAATTTTGATTCTAAAATATTATGTTAATTTAACATGTGTTTTTGAGTGGATTTAATTAAGATCAGAATCAAGCAGATCAAGAAAAGACAGCAACAAGATCATTCTGCATCATAACAGAGAATGATCTCCAGCTTCAACAACTGTCCATCACAGCATATTGGTCAAACCTTTTCTATCTCCTTGACAAAGAGTCTGCCCTGGAAATTATTCATATCTAATCAGTACATGGCAAGGAACAAGTAGGAATCATCTAGACTCAAAAAGGTTATTTGATCTCAAAGATCAAAGGACTCAAAGACAGACAAAAGTCATGACAGTCTGTAAACTCCAAAAATCAAATGTCAAGAAAGTTCGATCAATCTGGGCATATGACAAGACAATTACAAAGGAAATCCAGAACGTTTAAAACGGGAACTCCAGAATGATTATTGAAGCTCAAGAAAGTTCAAACTGACAAACCAAGAACGTTAATCATTCTCCGTTTTCTGCACAAAGACAGCAACTCTGTTTCTTCTCCAAATTGATCTGTAATTCATCTCCAACATTCTCAAGCTACACTCAAGACATATAGTGTACCCATCCAAGATCAATAAAGAAACGTAAGAAAGTGATAATGTCACGTAGAGAAGAAATAGGATAACATTAATTAAAATAATTGTTTTATGCTATCTCAATTTTTAATTAGTTTATTAAGGGTCTATGATATTTAATAATTATTAAAAGAAATTAATATAAGAACTTGAAAAAAAATTGGAACTAAAAAGATGAGGAGCATAAATGGAAATGAACCAAAATCTTTGTTTTATATTTTAATCTTATTCATCGATTGTGGAATTCATAGACATTTCATATTTATGTAATTATGAGAATAAATTTGTAGTAGAAAATATGTTGTATTGTGCTCGTGAATTTACTGGTATATGTCTATTTTTGTAGCCTTGATCTCTTACTTGATTCCCTATTTTTACAGTATTTTTCTTCTTTTCTTATAAATATGGCTAAATACTAAATAAATGTGGCCAATATACTAAATACTAGACATGTGTACCAGATAGCTATAAGAATTAAACTTATCAACCTTAGGAAAGGATTTCCTTCCTTAAATGTATTCACAAAATCCAAGGATTCATTGTGAATTTAATACAAGCACTAATCGTCGAAGGGTGTTTTACAAACTACAAAAATATAGGTTCCAAATTACGTTACATTAAAATTAGATTAAAGTACGCAATGCAGCTCATTCTAAACACTTCCACAACAAGAAAATTTCTTTATTTAAGAATTATTTTAACAAGCTTTGTGACCTCCATGGTTTCTCCGACAAATCTCAATTAAAATAATAGAATAAATTTTAATAAGCTTGAGTAAATAGTGTCAGTAAAATAGTTGAAAATATAGTGTTTCAAACAATTTTTCTTGAATGCAGAGACACCGTCATGTTGAGTAACTTGTTCTCAACTCTTTGTATGAGCAAGTTGTGTTTGCGATTGCGACATAACAATTAGTTGCATACATTAATTAAAAAGATATCAAACTAAACCCATATAAACAAAATAGTTCAGCTTTAATAAGTTTGAAGGGTTTTATACTTTAACGAATAACAGTATTGAGTTAACAAGAAGCACCAGTGGTCTAGTGGTAGAATAGTACCCTGCCACTGTACAGACCCGGGTTCGATTCCCGGCTGGTGCAATATATGTGAGCTATGATGATAACATTTTTGTTGTGGGTTACATCACTAATCCTGAACCATAGGATGAATACAAATACAACTCTGAGCTCCTTATTCTTTTTTCCTTTTTAAAAACAAAATTGTTGGATGGGGGGATACAACCTCCAATCATGTTTTTTTCAAAAACATTAAAATTTAATAGTTTTTTAAATAATTAATCACTTATTAATAATAATACTAAATCAATTACAAAAATATTATAGATATTCAAGTGTGAGTTAGTAATAACAAACGAGTGTAAAAAGTAATTTAATTTTTCTTTATATTTTATGCAATGTCCATTTCAATTGTAATGCTATGATTTTTCTTTATATTTTGCTTTTTTAAAAACAAAATTGTTGGATGGGGGATACAACCTCCAATCATGTTTTTTTCAAAAACATTAAAATTTAATAGTTTTTTAAATAATTAATCACTTATTAATAATAATACTAAATCAATTACAAAAATATTATAGATATTCAAGTGTGAGTTAGTAATAACAAACGAGTGTAAAAAGTAATTTAAATTTTTCTTTATATTTATGCAATGTCCATTTCAATTGTAATGCTATGATTTTTAAAAAATAGTTAATAACAACTCTTTTTAACATGCTATTTTGATTTGTGTAATTTAATCTTTTTATTTCTTGTAAAATAATTTGAAAAGAGTTAAAGAAAATAAAAAAATACCAAGAATGAAAAATTTCATGGAAAAACTTTGTTAAGTTCTTTTTTTTTTTACAAAACCAAAACCAAAATTTTAACAAATATATATATCAAGAGTTCACCGTTTTAGAGGTATAAAGAGTGTCAATACACTTGATTACTTATTCTCAACATTTAAAAGCCACTTCTTTGCCTTGCCCGTCAATAATTAGGTAACCACTTGAGGAAGGAAGCCTTTAATAAAGGCATTATACAATTTAGAAAGATGCTTCAACACTTCAAACACAATCTAGATAAAATATTACAAATGTTAAAATAGAGAGGGAAAGAAAATAACTTAAAACAAACTTATAAATTGAAATTTTGAAGAAAATTGTGCATACATTTATAAGCATATGTTTCCATTTTACTTGCATATAGAATGTTTAGTCGATATATTCATCCCTGCATAAAAAAATAGTTCAACAATCTAAATTCAACCTACTAATAAAAAGGAGCCATAACATACACGAAAGGGGAAACATTTCACTTATTAGAAACATTTTTTAAACAAAGGTCACTACAAGAAAAAACAAGGATTTGTGGAGATTTAAAAGCCCTCACAAAGGGAGAAAACATCCACAGACTTAAGCCCTCACAAAGGGAGAAAAAGCATCCACAAACTTAAGCCCTCACAAAAAATGTGACGTAAAAGTCTGCCACAAATTTGTGAGGCTTAAATCGCCACAAAAAAACAAAGAAATTTTAAAAAAGTAAGCGTTTGTGAGTGTTAAGACAAACTCTATATTTAAAGTTTTGATGAAAATTGTAAGAATAGAAGTACGCCTAAGAGTGGGGATGAATTAGGTGTTTTGTTTTTAGAGATATGGTAATTGGATTTTCTGAGTTTAAGAACAAGGCTTAATAAAATTTGTAGTAAGTAAATGAACACGTTAAGATTTATCCTGGTTCCCCTTATAACCAAGGGTACATCCAGTCCTCTTGCACACCACAAGAGATTTTCCACTATTGTTAGAATAGGTACAAGTTCCACCCTAGGACCTTTGTTACAAACTCCTAACAATCACCCTAAGATAGCACACCACTATCTTAGTTACAAAACTTGAAGAAAGAACACCACTTTCCTCAATTTACAACACTTGAATGGTTTAGCAATATTGATTTTGACTTAGATCAATATGATATAACAATTGACGTACAATGATAACAATCCAATATAATTTCAAGTACACTAGAGAACTTTTCTCAATGATATGAAAAATGTAAAAATTTGTACTTGAAATATAAAAGTGAAACTTTGAATAAATCAAAACATTTTTAGAAAGTATGTTCAAAGTTTGTTTCAAGTTTGGGTTCAAGGATTGGTTGTTGTTTGATCTGATGTTATGGGGTATTTATACTCCATAAACATCTCTTCAGATTCGGGGCCATTGATCCAAAAGGTTTGATGAAAAAATGCAATGATCCGGAACCATTTCAGAATTGAAAAATTGCATTGTTTCCAGGTGTATTCGACTACAGCTTGTGTATAGTCGAATACACATCCTTTTAACGTTCAAAAATATTCAAAAATTATACTTTGTATTCGAATACACATGTGTGTAGTCGAATACAGATTATTGAAAATTTGCCACTGACTTACTTTGTATTCGATTACAGATGGTTGTAGTCGAATACACACAAAGGATTTTTGGCCACTGACTTAGCTTGTATTCGACTACACATAGTCGTAGTCAAATACAACTTTTAGACTTTTGCTTCTGACTTGCTTTGTATTCGAATACAAGATGCTGTATTCGAATACACTTATGCATTTTGTCAAAAACATGATTTTTTAAGACTTTGTTAATGTTGTTTTGACTTTTGAAAATACTTTAAATGCATATGCTAAAATGAAAGGTTCTCATGTGCATTTGAAATATACGAATATTAGATTGCATCATGTACCTTTACATTATAAGACTTCTAGCATATTTGACTATAGTTGCCTTTGATGTTTGACTTCTTTTGAGCTTTGCAACTTGATCACTTTCCTTTAATCTTTCTCCCCTGTAATACATGTTTACTCCCCCTTTGAGCTTGAGTTCATGTCATCATATTTTAAACATTTTGAAGACCTACAAAAGTTTTTAACAAAAACATACCAAAATAACATACCAATTTTCTCCCCCTTTTGACATGATCAAAAAGAAGAAAAAAAACAACAAACAAACAAAATACTAAGCATTTATAGGGAAAATCGCGAATATATATTACACTACACACTTGTTGTATTCAAATACAGAATTTTCTGGAAACATGTATTCGAATACATACAATGTTTATTCGACTACAATATTAGAAATTTGTTTTAAAACGAATTTTAAAAAAAAATCCACATGTAAAGCACATATTCATAATTATAAAGTACAGAAACATCAAGGAATCAATTTTATCAACATATTAAGTGAAGATTTTAGATCTTGAAGAGAAATGAATTACAAAGTATCAATACCTTGTATTAGTACCTTTCTTTACCCATATGTAATGCCCTCTTGGAACACTAATGTTTCTAATATGACATGTATTAGGTGTATGACCATGAAGACCACAATAAAAACAAGTTAGGATTAAATCTACTATTAGTAGCATATGTATGATATTTATTTTGAATAATTTTCTTATTATAAAGATTCATCCTTTTTCATAACTATAATTTTTTCTTGATTAGATTGACTACTTGCTTTAACAAAATAGTTTTGTTCAAATTTGGTTTATCAAATTTTGAATATCCAAGACCACTTTTGTCATTTGAGTATCTTTGCATATTTAAAACATTTTCCAATCCTAATTGTCCCTTTTCGTATCGTTCAATCACCCTATTTAATTGAACAATTTTTGAAAGAGAGGGAATCACATTTATTGCATGCAAAATTCTGTTTTAGTTTTTCAGAATTTTTCTCCATAATATCAACTTTTTCTTGTAAACTTGAGATTTGTTTCTTTTGTGTTGATACTAGTTTACACAGATTTTTACATTCAATAAGTAATTCCTTTATTGCGTTTTGAGCATCATTGTATTCTATAATTAATTCATTATTAGTCTTATTATAATGAGGAGAGTCTATATTACTAACCTCTTGTGTTCATCATCTGATTGATGTGATGCCATTAATGCGGACATTGGCGCATTCTTCACTTTCTGTTTCTGAAGATGAACTTACTTCGTTGTCTTCCCAAGCTATGTATGCCTTCTTGAAGTCTCTCTTTTTGATGGCATTCTTCTTAGTAAGAACTTACCAAATTTCTTAACAAGGAACATAATATTTTCATCTTCATCTGAATTTTTGTCGTTTATTAGTTCTCTTGATTCGGTCTTTAGAGCAATGTTTTTGGTCTTCTTTTCTAGAATTTCATTTTGTTCTAACCTTCCAAGTTCGATTTCATGCTCTTGAAGTTTTCCAAATAGTGCAGAAAGTGACATTTTGGATAGGCTTTTCTTTTCGGATATTGCTGTAACTTTTGGTTGCCAGGGCCCTTGTCAATGACCTTAGTACTTTTTAGATTTAGTTCATCATTGGTGAATATTTTTCCAAGGGCTGTCAAGTGATTTGTTAAGTGGGAGAACCTTTTCTGCAAGTCTAGAATAGACTCTCTGGGCTGCATTCGAAATAACTCATATTCTTGTGATAGTTTGTTGAGTTTAGATCTTTTTACCTCAATGGTGCCTTCATGAGTTATTTCCAGCGTATCCCATATTTCTTTTGCTGTTTTACAGTGAGATATGCGGAAAAACGCATCCATTCCTAGTGCAGATTGTAATATATTCTTAGCCTTTTTTATCGAAAAGCACTTTTTCTTTATCCTCATCAGTCCAAGAATTTTTTATCTTTATTTCTTCTTTGTTATTGATGACAGTTTTAGGAATGTGAGGACCATTTTCAACTGCATCCCATATGTCATCTCCTTGTGCTTCTAGATATACTTGCATACGTATTTTCCAGAAAATCGTAGTGCTCTCCAACAAAACATGGTGGCTTGGTACTGCTACCACCATCTCCAAAAACAGGTTGTGCGGAAGCCATGTATATTTGATCGAGGAGTAAGTTACCTTAACCCGCTCTGATACCAATTGTAAGAATAGAAGTACGCCTAAGAGTGGGGATGAATAGGTGTTTTGTTTTTAGAGATATGGTAATTGGATTTTCTGAGTTTAAGAACAAGGCTTAATAAAATTTGCAGTAAGTAAATGAACACGTTAAGATTTATCCTGGTTCCCCTTTATAACCAAGGGTACATCCAGTCCTCTTGCACACCACAAGAGATTTTCCACTATTGTTAGAATAGGTACAAGTTCCACCCTAGGACCTTTGTTACAAACTCCTAACAATCACCCTAAAGATAGCACACCCACTATCTTAGTTACAAAACTTGAAGAAAGAACACCACTTTCCTCAATTTTACAACACTTGAATGGTTTTGCAATATTGATTTTTGACTTAGATCAATATGATATAACAATTGACGTACAATGATAACAATCCAATATAATTTCAAGTACACTAGAGAACTTTTCTCAATGATATGAAAATGTAAAATTTGTACTGAAATATAAAAGTGAAACTTTGAATAAATCAAAACATTTTTAGAAAGTTTGTTCAAAGTTTGTTCAAGGTTTGGTTCAAGGATTGGTTGTTGTTTGATTTGATGTTATGGGGTATTTATACTCCATAAACATCTCTTCAGATTCGGGGCCATTGATCCAAAAGGTTTGATGAAAAAATGCAATGATCCGGAACCATTTCAGAATTGAAAAATTGCATTGTTTCCAGGTGTATTCGACTACAGCTTGTGTATAGTCGAATACACATCCTTTTAACGTTCAAAAATATTCAAAAATTATACTTTGTATTCGAATACACATGTGTGTAGTTGAATACAGATTATTGAAAATTTGCCACTGACTTACTTTGTATTCGATTACAGATGGTTGTAGTCGAATACACAAAAGGATTTTTGGCCACTGACTTAGCTTGTATTCGACTACACATAGTCGTAGTCGAATACAACTTTTAGACTTTTGCTTGTGACTTGCTTTGTATTCGAATACAAGATGCTGTATTCGAATACACTTATGCATTTTGTCAAAAAACATGATTTTTAAGACTTTGTTAATGTTGTTTTGACTTTTGAAATACTTTAAATGCATATGCTAAATGAAAGGTTCTCATGTGCATTTGAAATATACGAATATATAGATTGCATCATGTACCTTTACATTATAAGACTTCTAGCATAGTTTGACTATAGTTGCCTTGATGTTTGACTTCTTTTTGAGCTTGCAACTTGATCACTTTCCTTGGTCTTTGTCTTCATCAAAACATGTATTTTACAAAAATAAACAAAGGTTAATTAAGAAAGTTAATTTTGATTCTAAAATGTTATGTTAATTTAACATATGTTTTTTGAGTGGATTTAATTAAGATCAGAATCAAGCAGTCAAGAAAAGACAACAACAAGATCATTCTGCATCATAACAGAGAATGATCTTCAGCTTCAACAACTGTCCATCACAGCATATTGGTCAAACCTTTTCTATCTCCTTGACAAGAGTCTGCCCTGGAAATTATTCATATCTAATCAGTACATGGCAAGGAACAAGTAGGAATCATCCAGACTCAAAAAGGTTATTTGATCTCAAAGATCAAAGGACTCAAAGACAGACAAAAGTCATGACAGTCTGCAAACTCCAAAAATCAAATGTCAAGAAAGTTCGATTAATCTGGGCATATGACAAGACAATTACAAAGGAAATCCAGAACGTTTAAAACGAGAACTCCAGAATGATTATTGAAGCTCAAGAAAGTTCAAACTGACAAACCAAGAACGTTAATCATTCTCCGTTTTCTCCACAAAGACATCAACTCTATTTCTTCTCCAAATTGATCTGTAATTCATCTCCAACATTCTCAAGCTACACTCAAGACTCAAGACAAATAGTGTACCATCCAAGATCAATAAAGAAACGTCAAGAGTATTTTCTAAAAATGACAAAATTGCTTTAAAATGCTAAACCATTAAAGTCAAAAAGCTATTTCAAAGAAGGATTATTTTTATTCTAAAAATAATGTTTCAGTCAAAAAGCAGAGTCTCTCCAACAGCTCTTGTACTTTCATTATGTGCCTCTACAGCCTATAAATAGAAGGCCCAATATCCGATTCAAGGCAAGAAATTCAAGTGCTTCGAAATCCATAATCAATCATATACATACTTGAAATTTCTGCAAAAATAGAGGCAATCATACTCACTGATTTCTGCGAAACAGTTGCTGGTTTTTATTATCAAATAGTTTGCGCAATTATCATTAGATCCTTTGTAAAGAATCAATTCTCAAACGAGAGTTGAGAAATTTCAGATTCTGTCAAAACAATCAAATTGTAAAAACTCAAACTATAAGAGTTTCTTTATAGTTTGTTTTAAGATGACTTCCTATCAAGGTTAGATAGGTGCTGGTATTGCTTTCTGGGTAGAAAGCATTAGAGGTTGAAATAGATCAAAGTTGATCTAAGACTAGGTGTTGTAAGTTCAAGAAAGCTCTTTTACACTTAGTGGAAAAATCTCACAGTGTGAGGACTGGACGTAACCCAGTTGGGTGAACCAGGATAAAATCCTTGTGTGGTATTTCTCTATCCTATCTCTCTATTTATCATACTGAATTAATTAAAAACATAAACTGATTTTCTGTTTTCAACTAATCAAGGAACGTTCTCCGTTTTACTACTAAAACCAGAACATTCTCCGTTTTCTGTTTTCATAACCAAGATCAATCTTGAGTTATTTCTCAAGTTTTAACAGGAATTTTTAAAAGGTACATTTACAATTCAAACCCCCCTTTCTTGTAAATCGACATTATTACTTCAATTGGCATCAGAGCTCGGTCTCTAAAAAGTTAAAAAACATCTAACAAGTGTTAGAGAAAAGATCTAGAAGAATGTCGAAAGCAAAATACATTGTTGAAGGAGGATCCTCAAAACCGACTTCCATTCTTTGATGGATCAGACTATTACTTTTGGAAAAAAACAAAATGCAGTTGTTTCTTAAAATCTCAAGACACAGAAATGTGGTGCATCATTACAGCATGGAGATTTCACACAAAGGTTGATCAAGATGATTCAAACTCTGCCTTAAAAAGGGAAGCAAATGGACAACAGATGATAAAACTAAGATACTTTTAAACTCTAAAAGCTCAATTATTCTTACATGTGTTTTAAGCAGGAAGAAAGTGAAGGGTAGATGAATGCGCAACTGCAAAAGAAGTTTGGGAATACATTACAAACTCATCATGAAGGAACAAGCCATGTCAAAGAAACAAGAATAGACATTGGTATAAGGAAATTCGAACTGTCGAAATGCAAGAAGGAGAAACTATTGATGGAAATGTACTCAAGATTCCACCACAATAGTAAATGAATGCGTTCTCTTGGCAAAGCTTATTACTGTGCAAGAAAGAGTAAGAAAAATCATGAGGTTGCCTTCCATTCATTTGGACCTCTCGAGACCCAATGGTGACAGCTATAAGTCAAGCTAAGAACCTTGAATCACTGCCTCTGGAATCCACTAATTGGAACACTAAGAGCTCATGAAGTACTATTGCAAGAAGACAAAACCAGTCAAGAAAGGAAAGGCAATAGCCCTGAAAGCTTCTCAAGATAAAATCACATACCAGTAGAAGAAGAATCAGAAGAAAATGAATAGGGAGATGCTGATGAAATTGCGCTTCTCACTAGAAGAATACACAAAGAATGATGAGATGAAGATATCAAATCAAAAAGGGATTTCAAAAACAAAAATCCTAAAACAGAGATTGACAGAGTCAAGTCACATGTTGGATGCAACAAATTGGGACATTACAAAGCAGAATGTCCATCAAACAGAAATCACCAAAACGATTTCCCTTCAAAAAGAAATCAATGATAGGCAACATGGTATGATTCAGAGGATCAGAAACTGAAGAAGAAGAAGAAGAGCCAACATATGCCTTGATGGAAAAACAGTGTCACATTGGTCCTCAATGGAAGAAGAGTATAAAATTTTGACCTTGTCATTACTTCTTTCTTGTCAACAAATGGGGAAATGAATTTGAGATAACTTGTTAAATGACTCAGAAATCTCTTATTCAAAAATGTTGTTCTCTGAAAGAACAGTTTATAAAGAGAAAGAAGATGTGCAAAAGAAGAATAAGTCAGTGCTAAAATATTTAATCTGTTAAAAAAACTATGACTTCAAGATCTGAAAGAAACAAAATCTTTTTTGAAAGTCTTAAGAATGTCAAGAACGTTTGCACATACAAACGGAGAGCGTCTTCGCACTTAATAATAAAAATGAACTTCTCAAAACAGACTTTACTAAACTTCATAAAGTCCCTGTAAAACCTTTCACAACATCATGGGATCTCAATAGGAATTTTTTATGAAAGCCGGTCTTGGTATTCAATCAAACCCAAAAAACCAAACTCTATGAAAACTTCTTTGTCCAGAAAGTAAAGGAAGACAAAAGCCAGACATCTGAATTTGATTGCTACTAGAAAAATAATGAAAAAATGAAAGAAAGACGGTTGTTTTAAAAAGGAGAATCATTCTGCACAAAACAGTGTCAAAAGAAAGCAAAACAAGAACGTTCTCCAGGTTGGCTCCCACGGAGAAAGTCCAAAATTACAAGTTGTACGTTGAAAACTCTTTTAAACCAAAGCTCAAAATCTCTGAATCCTATCACTGTTAAACCCATTTCAAACCAAACAACTAACATACACAACTTTTCTAAAAGGAATGAATACCACTTAAAAACTAACTCACAAGGACCCAACAACAAATGGGTACCTAAGACTGATAATATCATCATGCAGGTTGGTTCAAAATACAAGAGAAAGCCTTGGTTCTTGGACAGTGGTGTTCAAGCACATGACATGAATAGAAACTGTTTCATAACCTTCATCAGAGGGATGGTGGTTCGTCACATTTGGAAATGATGATCAGCTCAAATTAAAGGTAATGAACCATATGGTAAGACAACTCTGCTCAAATAAAATGATTGTTCAATATGTGAAGGTTAAAACACAATTTACTAAGCATAAAGTCAAACTATGTGACAATGGATGCGAAGTCGTTTTTCAGCCAAAAGTATGTGAAATCAAGAAAGCTAAAACTGGAGAAATTCTGTTTTCTGGAAAACGAAAGAAAAATTTATATGTTTTATATCTTGAAGAACTACCTGATGAATCAGTGCTTTAATCAATCAATAAAGATAAATGGATTTGAATAAAAGGGCTGGACATATCAGCATGAAACGATTTCAAAAATTTCCAACTTGATCTTGTTAGAGGCTTACAAAAACTTAAATTTTGAGAAAGATAAAATTTGTGAAGCTTGTGCAAAAGGTAAGCAAGTCAAAAATAGCTTTCATACAAAAGATTTGTAACAACAAAAAGAACTCTTGAACTACTTCACATAGATTTATTCGGGCCTGTCAAAACAACAAGTCTAGGAGGAATGAAATATGGTTTTGCTTATTGTTGATGATTTCTCAAGATTTACATGGGTTCTGTTTTTAAAACAAAAAGATGATGCATTTGAATCATTCAAAACATTTTGTAAAAAGGTGCAGAATGAAAAAGACTCCAGCATCATCTCTGTAAGGAGTGATCATGGAGGAGAATTCATAAATGCTTCATTCAAAAACTTTTTTAATGAACTCGGTATATCTCACAATCTTTCATGTGCAAGAACTCCACAACAAAATGGAGTTGTTGAAAGAAAAAATAGAACACTACAAGAAATGGCAAGAACTATTTTAGAAGAATCAAATGTTGAAAGATACTTTTGGGCAGAAGCCATAAACACTTCTTGCTATATCTTGAACCGTGTATCTATCAGAAAAATCATCAACAAAACTCCATACAAATCTGGAAAAACAGAAAACCAACATCTCTTACTTTCATATCTTTGGTTGTTTATGTAATTTCTAAACAACAAAGATTTATTTGAAATTTGATGCAAAATCCGACAAAGCCATCTTTTCTTGGATATCTCACCGAATTAAAGTTATAGAGTGTTCAAATTTGAGAACTAACGTTGTTGAAATAAGTATCATGGATTGTTTGATGAGTTTGATGACTAGACATAAGTAAAAAGATGAGGAAAGAAAACTCAAATGAAACACAGTAGCAAATCAGTCTGCAGAAACAGAGATGATAAACAATCTCAGTTTCATTCTCCACCAAAAGCTGGAAAAACAATGGAGATCATCCTCAAACCAGATCATTGGAGACACGACTGATGGAAATCAGAACAGAAAATCATTCAGAGAATTGTAGAGCACAGGCAGGAGATCTCAGATGAACCAAAACCAATCAAAGATGCCTATTATTTTCTGATCAATCTTGGGTAAATGTCATGAAGAAGAACTACTGAGTTGAGAAAAATGAAGTTTGACTCTAGTACCAGATCCATTAGATCAAACAGTCATTGGCACTCGATGGTATTCAGAACAAACTTGATGAAGAAGGTAGCGTTGCTAGAAACAAAGCAAGGATTAGTAGCTCAAGGCTACAATCAACAAGAAGTATAAGCTATGATGAAACCTTTGCTCCAGTTGCAAGGTTAAGGAAGCATTAGAATACTTCTCTCATATACATCTGCATAAACTTATCAACTGTTTCAAATGGATGTAAAAGTTGCTTTCTAAATGGATTTTTAACCCATGAACAGGTTATGTAAAAACAGCCCCCAGGTTTTGAAGTTTCAATCAAAACCAAATCATCGTTTTCCAAACTTACAAAGCACTATATGCATAAAGCAAGCACCAAGAGCTGGTAATGAACGGCTGAGTTCATTTCTCAGTGTTAAAATGATTTTCAAAGAGGAAAAATCGATACTACTTTATTTAAGAAAAAAGAGGGAAATGAATTACTCATTGTTCAAGTATATGTGGATGACATCACTTTTGGATCAACTAATGAAAAACTGTGTGAAAATTTCTCAAAACTTATGCAAAGTGAATTTGAAATGAGCATGATGGGTGAATTAAGATACTTTCTTGGTTTACAAATCAAACAATATGAAAAAGGCATTTTTATTTGTCAAGAAAAGTACATCAAAGACCTGTTGATCAAATATAAAATGAATGAGTCAAAAATTATGACAACTCCCATGCATCCATCTACTTCTTTAGAAAATGATGAAAATGGCAAATCTGTTTCTGAGAAAGAATATCGAGGAATGATTGGTTCCTTATTGTATCTAACTGCTAGTAGACCAGATATTGTGTTTGCAGTAGGATTATGTGCTCGATTTCAATCAGCGCCAAAAGAATCTCACTTAACAGCAGTTAAACGTATATTTAGATATCTTGTTGGAACAACTAATCTTGGTCTTTGGTATAGAAAATGTTCACATTTTGATAGTATAGCATACTGTGATGCTGATTATGCTGGAGATAAAGTTGAAAGAAAAAGCACAAGTGGATCATGTCAGTTCTTAGGCGAAGCATTAATCAGTTGGTC
>PGWS01033646.1:0-12432 GCA_002896235.1 Cicer reticulatum
CCAAAAAACCAAACTCATGAAACTTCTTTGTTCCCAGAAAGAAAGGAAGAAAAATGGCAAGACATCTGGAATTTGATTGCTACTTTAGGAAAAAATAGATGAAAAAATTGAAAGAAAAGAACGTTTTTTTAAAAAGGAGAATCATTGCTGTCAAAACAGTGTCAAAGAAATAGCAAAACGAAGAACGTTCTCCAGGTTGCTCCCAAACGAGAGAAGAAGTCCAAAATACAAGTTGTACCGTTTTGAAAACTCTTTTAAACCAAAGCTCAAATCTTCTGAATCCTACTGTAAACCCATTCAAAACCAACAACTAACAACACAACTGTTTCTAAAAAGGAATGATATACCACTAAAAACTTAACTCTCAAGGACCCAAAACAAAGTGGGTACCTAAGACTGAAATAATATCACATGCAGGTTGGTTTTTTCAAATACAAAGAGAAAGCCTTGGTTTTTGGACAGTGGTTGTCAAGGCACAATGACATGAGATAGAAACTGTTTCATAACCTTCATCAAGAGGATGGTGGTTCGGTCACATTTGGAAATGATGATCAAGCTCAAAATAAAGGTAATGGAACCATTGTAAGACAAACTCTGCTCAAATAAATGATGTTCATATATGTGGAAGTTTAAAACACAATTTACTAAGCATAAGTCAACTATGTGACAAATGGATGCGAAGCTTTTCAAGCCAAAGGTATGTGAAATCAAGAAAGCTAAAACTGGAGAAATTCTGTTTATCTGGAAAACGAAAGAAAATTTATATGTTTTATATCTTGAAGAACTACCTGATGAATCATGCTTTATATCAAATCAATAAAGATAAATGGATTTGACATAAAAGGGCTGGACATATCAGCATGAAAAACGATTTCAAAATTTCCAAACTTTGATCTTGTTAGAGGCTTACAAAAACTTTAATTTTGAGAAAGAAAATTTGTGAAGCTTGTGCAAAAGGTAAAGCAAGTCAAAAATAGCTTTCATACAAAAGATTTGTAACAACAAAAAGAACTCTTGACTACTTCACATAGATTTATTCGGGCCTGTCAAAACACAAGTCTAGGAGGAATGAAATTGGTTTGTTATTGTTGATGATTTCTCAAGATTACAGGGTTCTGTTTTTAAAACAAAAAGTGATGCATTGAATCATTCAAACATTTTGTAAAAAGGTGCAGAATGAAAAAGACTCGCAACATCATCTCTGTAAGGAGTGATCATGGAGGAAGATTCATAATGCTTCATTTAAATTTTTTTTTGTAACTCGTATATCTCACAATCTTTCAGTGCAAGAACTCCACAACAAAATGGAGTTGTTGAAAGAAAAAATATACCACTACAGAAATGGCAAGAACTATTTTAGAAAGAATCAAATGTTGAAACGATACTTTTGGGGCAGAAAGCCATAAACACTTCTTGCTTATACTTGAACTCTGTGTATCATCAAAATCATCAACAGAATTACTCCATACAACATCCTGGAAAACAGAAAACCAAACATCTCTTACTTTCATATCTTTGGTTGTTACTGTTACATTTTAAACAACAAAGATCTTATTGGAATATTTTGATGCAAATAAATCCGACAAAGCAATCTTTCTTGGATAACTCAAGTCCGAATCTCTAAAGGTTATAGAGTGTTCAATTTGAGAACTAACGTTGTTGAAATAAGTATGCATGTATTGGTTTGATGAGTTGATGACTTAGACATAAGTAAAAAAGATGAGGAGAGAAACTCAAATTGAACACAGTAGCAAATCAGTCTGTAGAAAACAGAGATTAGATATAAACAATCTCAGTTTTCATTTCTCCACCAAAAAGGCTGGAAAACAATTGAGATCCTCCTCAAACCAGATCATTGGAGACACGACTGTGGAATCAGAACCAGAAAATCATTCAAGAATGATGAAGACAACATGGCAGTGATATCTCAGATTGAACCATAAAACCAATCAAGATGCTATTAACTGACAATCTTGGTAAATTCATGAAGGAAGAACTACTGTAGTTTGAGAAAAATGAAGTTTGGACTCTAGTACCAGATCCATTAGATCAAACAGTCATTGGCAACTCGATGGGGTATTCAGAAACAAACTTGATGAAGAAGGTAAGGTTGCTAGAAACAAAGCAAGATTAGTAGCTCAAGGCTACAATCAACAAGAAAGGTATAGACTATGATGAAACCTTTGCTCCAGTTGCAAGGTTAGAAGCTATTAGAATACTTCTTGCATATACATCTCATAAACTTATCAAACTGTTTCAAATGGATGTTAAAAGTGCTTTCTTAAATGGACTTTTTAACGATGAACAGGTGTATGTAGAGAAACAGCCCCCATTGTTTGAAAGTCAATCAAAACCAAATCATGTTTTCAACTTACCAAAGCACTATATGGCTTAAAGCAAGCACCAAGAGCTTGGTATGAACGGTGAGTATCATTTCTAATTGAAAAATGATTTTCAAAGAGGAAAATGATACTACTTTATTTAAGAAAAAAGAGTGGAAATGAATTACTCATTGCATTCAAGCAAATATATGTGGATGACATCTTCTTTTGGATCAACTAATGAAAAACTGTGTGGAAAATTCTCAACATTATGCAAAGTGAATTTGAAATGAGGCATGATGGGTGAATTAAGATACTTATCTTGGTTTACAATCACAACAATATGAAAAAGGCATTATTTTAATTTGTCAAGAAAATACATCAAAGACCTGTTGATCAAAATAATAATTCTGATATGAGTCAAAATTATGACACTCCCATGCATCCATCACTTCTTTAGAAAATGATGGAAAATGGCAAATCTGTTTCTGAGAAAAGAATATCGAGGATGATATGGTTCCCTTATTGTATCTACTGCTAGTAGACCAGATTGTGTGTTTGGCAGTAGGATTATGTGCTCGATTTCAATCAGCGCCAAAAGAATCTTCACTTAAACAGCAGTTAAACGTTATATTTAGATATCTTGTTGGAACAACTAATCTTGGTCTTTGGGTATAGAAAATGTTCACATTTTGATAGTATTAGCATACTGTGATGCTGAATTATGCTGGAGATAAAGTTGAAAGAGTAAAAAGTCTCCACAAGTGGATCATGTCAGTTCTTAGGCGAAGCATTAATTAGTTGGTCGTGCAGAAAACAGAACACCATATCACATCCACAAATGAGGCCGAATACGTTTCAACAGCGAAACTGCTGTTCAAGGTTTTGTGGATTAAAACAATTCAAGTTTACTCTGTAAGCATTCCACGTATTTCAATTTATTGTGATAATACAAGTGCTATAAATTTTCCAGAAATCCAATTCAGCATTCTAGATCAAAACATATTAAAATAAACATCATTTCATTCGTGATCATGTCAATAAGAAAGATGTTGAATAATCGTTGTTGGTACTCAAAATCGAACTTGCTGACATTTTTACAAAGCCTCTTATTGAGGATAGTTTCAATTCAATCAAAGAGAAATGAGAATCATGAAAAATCCAGAAAAATCTGGTTAAAATCTGTTTTCGTGAAAACGGAGCATCGTTTATCAGTCTCCATTTCGCGACCTATCATTCTCCGTTTTGGAAAAAGCAACAGTCTGCTTTTCCTCTCAAAATCAAAAAGGCAATCTTGGCATTTATTACACGTGCCTTTGTCTGAAGTGAAGTGTTGACGACATACACTCCTCAATCCCCCAAAATGCTTTTCCTCTTTCCCTAGCACAAACTGTTACTATTGTGCAGCTACTCATCATTTATTCCACCTTTTATCTCTCATCTTCTCAAATCAGAAAACAGTTTTTCTTCTCACCTTCTTTTCCCCAAAAAGCTGGCTAACATTCTCTCTCTCTCCATACCATTTTCACTGTTCATCTTCTTCACCATTTTTTCTCAAGAACGACAATGCTCGAACCAAACAATCAGCATGCAAAATGCCTCTCCCTGTACACACCCTCTCATCTTCTTCATACCATCCAAGAGCGTTCACCCTCCTCCACCACCTCGTCAACTCCACCACCACCTCTTCATTCCTCTCCCTCTTCTAACACCAGTCAAGAAGTCCTCAACCCTTATTCCTTTGTCTACTTTTCTTCCACCATTATACACTCTCTCTACACCAAACTCGCCTCAAGTGCCTCTCTCATCTAATGTACTAGAATCACTCCTCCACGACGCTCCATGCGAGTCCAATCTGGAATGTACTTCAAATCAATGAACCCTAAACCACATATTTCATCATCTCAAGACTCTGGAGAGGATATTCTTCTGATTCATACCCCCAGTAGCAAAACACCAACACAACCTGAACCACAAATAAAAACGGCGCACACCGCAACAACGCTAGCACCACAACATCCATCAACACCACTTAAACCTTCGACACCCTCAAATCTGCCTTTCCTCTAACCGTCACACTCAACTCCTCCCCATCAAAAACGGAGATCGATCAAAGACATGTTTCCCCTTCTACAAGACAAATCAAAAACCCCCTCTTAACCAAACCACAAACTAAAAACATAAAACAAAAATCACAAGACCATGCTCAATTTTTTGGTAAACCACTTGTATTCGGCTTTGGGTCTTAGAAAGACAGAGTTTTGGTATTTGTTTGAAGAAGACTCCACACGTCATTTGGCACCTATCTAAGCCGTCTTCCCAAGGTATTCAATAACAGTGCCAACATACCCTGATTTCACACTGTAAGTCTGAGTATGTATCTATATGATACCTTGCTCATCATCATCTTCTAAACTGCAAGAGATTGAATCTACTATGCATTCTCCAGCACATGATTTGTGCAGGCCAACAAAGATTACAGAGAGAAATATTGTGCCTTATGGCATGGTCCTGACTAAAAATCTTCAGGCATTTTGGAGTCTCCCTTGCATCTGAAACATCTCTGATAAAATATCTCCAATTCTCCACCAGAATCTGTCTTCATATGCGTAAAACTTCCTCTGCTCCACCATCCACTCCTCCATCCTGTCCACCTCTCTAAAAAGGAAAAGATCAGCAGGAAGACGGCCTACCACAAATCCTATTTCATTCTCATCACCTCCTCCTGATCCTAAGGAAACCCCAGAAAAAATCCCAACACCAGAACATTCTCCACCACCACCAGAAGTTCTCCAGAACATATACCAACACCTTCCACCCTATTTGCTCAAACATCCGACATCTCATCCTCAATCATTCCATCTTACTCCCAAACACTTCACTCCCCTACCCAAGACTTCAGTACCTTCTTGTCTAATCCACTTTTCTCTACCATGTCTCCACTATTCGTTTCACCTCAGAAAACCAGCTCTTCCATCTTTGGCATTAGTCAGTTTTTGAACTTTCCCACTACTGCTGGCCCCTCTAACCCATCTATTGGTCCCTGATGACTCTTCATCATATGCATATTTTCCCATTATTTTAGTCTTATTTATCCTCAATCATTAGTTAAATTAAGGATTTATTTGATATATTTTGTTGATTTTTGTTCTTTGAGTTGAAAAATGTTTGTGTGTTTTTATTTTCGTTGATTAAGTAGGATTTTGTCGTAATTTTAGCATTGCGTTTGTTTAGTGCAATGCTGATTTTGGTGAGAAAATCAACATGACATATGTAGAGTATTTCAGCCATATCTGGAGTGTAGATTTCAATTGGAGTCAAACAAGTGCAATGAAAGCTACGATTCATAGCTACAACTTTCATGAAGACACGGAACCAAAATGCAGAATCGAAAGAGGAGAAAAAATGCAATATACGTGACAGCAGATGCGACGCTGGAGCGCGCCCAAGCGGCAGCCAAGCGTTTTTCCCAGCTTCGCACTGCCGATACGACGGCCAAGCACAAGTCAGCGCTTTTTCCAACATCTGCTACTGCCCAAATGCTGTGGATCGCGGTTTTTTCGCGCGCTGGCGCGCGACCGCACCAGCAAACCATAAACACAGGATTTACTGTTTTAGGGATCTTTTTGACTCTGGTGAAGTTGGAAGACTGTGTGCCCTAGCATAGAAACTCAAAGACGGCGTTTCTAACATATTGGAGCAGTTTTATCAAGAACCATTCATGAATCCCTCTTGTAATTCTTCTCTAATCTTTATCTCTTTTATTTCTGTCATGAGTAACTAAATCCTATTTGTTAGGGATGAGTGTAACAAGATGAAACCCTTATTTTTATGATTTGATTTCTAGTTATATGAATGAGTTTATTGAATTATTTTTCTCATCTCTGTGCTTAATGCTTTTTATTGCTTGATCAACATTAAAATGTTCTACGATTGTATTTTGAAACGGAAGTGGACTTTACGAATGCTGAGATGAGAAATTCATGAATTTGTAGTCTAGACATGGGTGCAGGTCATGAAACCAATTAAAATTAGTTGCAAAACAATAATTTACAAAAGGAATTTCTATACGGTAATGCTTAATTCTAATGTTAAATCTACTAAGGAATTAGGGGTTTACTTTGGAATTAAAGGTTCTGTCACTAAGACATTAGGGCAAGAAATAATAAAGAGAATTCGGTATAAAATTAATAAAGGAAATTCAATAACTAGGATCAAATTAGATACCAAGGTTGGATTCAAAGTTAAACTCATCCCTGACATTTTCTCAATTTATAAAGGATCAATTTTACTACTGTTGTCAATTTTAAATATATTTCAATCAATTCGGGAATTTTTGTTCAATTTAGTAATTAAATATAATTTGATAGTAAAACACAATCCTTGAGTTCGACACTCGGTACTACCGTTTTATTATTACTTGCAACGATTCATACACTTGCTGAAAAGCAATCAGTCCCCTACCTCTGTATCATCCTCTTTTGCTTTATTCCATCCATCTCTACAGATGCCTATTCCTTCCAACACCGTTGTTGTACCACTTCTCAACCCTCCGCTCACCTTCACTCTACTCCCCACCATAGTTGACCCTCCAACTCTGACATTATGGCTGCTCATAGATTCATCATGGCAACAAGTTTCAGCACGATCAGAGACTACTTTACTCAGAACTGGATGGCTGATCACCTTGCTTCCCAAGCGGAATTCCACCTCCGCTTCCTTCATGCCGATTCCACCTCCTTCTCAAGTCCTCATCCTGGAAAACCCTCCTCCTCAGAAGGATCTTCTCCTTCTCTTAGCTTCTTAGTTGTTTAACTGTTGTCTTATTTGTATGACAAAGGGGGAGAATTAAGTAGATTATCTATCAAAGCTTCATTATGTAATTCTGCCAATATTGATGTATATCTGCCAATACTGATGGTATCTTTGCTTTTTTTTTTTTTAATGAAAAACTACGTTTATTACATACATGTCTTAAATTCTGCTAAATTAAAAAAATGCACAAAATTGAGGGGGAGATGTTAAAGCTCTTTATATAGAATCAGAATTAATAATCTAAATTAACCATGTTTTCATCATCAAAAAGGGGGGAGATTGTAAGACAAACTTCTATATTTTAAAGTTTTGATGAAATAAACAAAGGTTAATTAAGAAAGTTAATTTTGATTCTAAATATTATGTTAATTTAACATGTGTTTTTGAGTGGATTTAATTAAGAACAGAATCAAACAAATCAAGAAAAGCAGCAATAAGATCATTCTGCATCATAACAGAGAATGATCTTCAGCTTCAACAACTGTCCATCACATCATATTGGTCAAACCTTTTCTATCTCTTTGACAAAGAGTCTGCCCTGGAAATTATTCATATCTAATCAGTACATGGCAAGGAACTAGTAGGAATCATCCAGACTCAAAAAGGTTATTTGATCTCAAAGATCAACGGACTCAAAGACAGACAAAAGTCATGACAGTCTGCAAACTCCAAAAAATCAAATGTCAAGAAAGTTCGATCAATCTGGGCATATGACAAGACAATTACAAAGGAAATCCAAAACGTTTAAAACGGGAACTCCAGAATGATTATTGAAGCTCAAAAAAGTTCAAACTGACAAACCAAGAACATTAATCATTCTCCGTTTTCTGCACAAAGACAGCAACTCTGTTTCTTCTCCAAATTGATCTGTAATTCATCTCCAACATTCTCAAGCTACACTCAAGACATATAGTGTACCATCCAAGATCAATAAAGAAATGTTAAGAAGTGATAAAATGTCACGTAGAAAGAAATAGGATAACATTAATTAAAATAATTGTTTTATGCTATCTCAATTTTTAATTAGTTTATTAAGGGTCTATGATATTTAATAAATTATTAAAAGAAATTAATATAATAACTTGAAAAAAAAATTGGAACTAAAAGATGAGGAGCATAAATGGAAATGAACCAAAATCTTTGTTTTATATTTTAATCTTATTCATCGATTGTGGAATTCATAGACATTTTCATATTTTATGTAATTATGAGAATAAATATTTGTAGTAGAAAATATGTTGTATTGTGCTCGTGATTTACTGGTATATGTCTATTTTTGTAGCCTTGATCTCTTACTTGATTCCCTATTTTACAGTATTTTTCTTTCTTTTCTTATAAATATGGCTAAATACTAAATAAATGTGGCCAAATACTAAATACTAGACATTGTACCAGATAGCGATAAGAATCTAAACTTATCAAAACCTTAGGAAAGGATTTCCTTCCTTAAATGTATTCACAAATCCAAGGTTCCATTTGTGAATCTTATACAAGCCTAATCGGTCGAAGGGTGTTTTTACAAACTACAAAATATGTTCAATTACGTTACATTAAATAGATTAAAGTACGCAAGCAGCTCTTTCTAAACACTCCAACAACAAGAAATTTCTTTTATTAAAAATTATTTTAACAAGCCTTTGTGACTCCATGGTTTCTCCGACAAATTCTCAATTAAAAATAATGAATAAATTTTAATAGCTTGAGTAATAGGTCAGTAAATAGTTGGAAAATATAGTGTTTCAAACAATTTCTTTGAATGCAGAGAACCGTCATGTGAGTAACTTTGTTTTAACTTTTGTATGAGCAAGGTTGTGTTTGCGATTGCGACATAACAATAGTTGCTACATTAATTAAAAAAGATATCAAACTTAAACCCTATAAACCAAATAGTTCACGCTATTTAATAGTTTGAGGGTTTTTATACTTTAACGAATAACATATTGAGTTAACAAGAAGCCACCAGTGGCCTATGGTGAATTACCCTGCCACGGTACCGGACGGGTTCGATTTCCCGGCTGGTGCAATAATTGAGCTATATGATTACATTTGTGTTGTGGGCTACATCACATAATTCTTGAATACCATTGGATGAATTACAAATACAACTTCTTTGATTGACTTCTAACTCTTATATTCTTTTTATTGCTTATTATAGAAAAACAATATAATTGTAAATGGATGTGGGTGGAATAACAAACTCCAATCATGTTTTTATCAAAACATCACATATAAATTTAATAGTTATATTTAATAATAATCACATTTATTAATAAAAATACTACTATTGTCATTATTACAAATTCCGATTATATTATAAGATATTCAAGTGTGAGTTAGTATAATAACAACGAGTGTAAAAAGTATATATTAATTTTTCTTATATTTATGCAATGTCCATTTCAATTATAATGCTTTTGTAATGATGTGATGTTTTTAAAAAAATAAGTTAATAACAACTCTTTTTAACATGCTATTTTGATTTGTGTAATTTAATCTTTTATTTCTTGTAAATAATTTGAAAAGAGTTAAAGAAAATAAAAAAATACCAAGAATGAAAAATTTCATGGAAAAACTTTGTTAAGTTTTTTTTTTTTACAAAACCAAAACCAAAATTTTAACAAATATATATCAAGAGTTCACCGTTTTAGAGGTATAAAGAGTGTCAATACACTTGATTACTTATTCTCAACATTTAAAAGCCACTTCTTTGCCTTGCCCATCAATAATTAGGTAACCACTTGAGGAAGGAAGCCTTTAATAAGGCATTATACAATTTAGAAAGGTGCTTCAACACTTCAAACACAATCTAGATAAAATATTACAAATGTTAGAAATAGAGAGGGAAAGAAAATAACTTAAAACAAACTTATAAATTGAAATTTTGAAGAAAATTGTGCATACATTTATAAGCATATTTTCCATTTACTTGCATATAGAATGTTTAGTCGATATATTCATCCATGCATAAAAATTTAGTTCAATATCTAAAATTAACCTACTAATAAAAGGAGCCGTAACATACACGAAAGGGAAATTTTCATTATTGGAAACACCATTCTTAAATAGAGGTCACTATAAGAAAAACAAGGATTGTGGAGATTAAAAACCTCAACAAAGGGAGAGAAAGCATCTACGGACTTAAGCCCTCACAAGGGAGAACATCCACAGACTTAAGCCTTCACAGAGGAGAAAAGCATCCACAAGACTTAAACCCTCACAAAAATGTGACGTTAAAAGTTCGCCACAAATTGTGAGGGCTTAAAACCGGCACACAAAAAACAAAGAAATTTTAAAATAAGCGTAATGAGGGTCGAATGCCGCAAAAAAAAAAAAAAAGTCATTTGTGAAGGCTTAAGCCGCCACAAATGAGAAATGACAAAAAAATACAGTTTGTGAGAAGCTAAGGCTGCAAAAACTGTCTCATTTGTGGGGGATTAATGCCGCCCAAATGGTGTGACTTTTATAAAAAATATAAAATTCCAAAATTAATATTAAAAGAATGATATTAATAATAAAAAAAATTAATATTAAATATATTTAAAAATTAAAAATTTAAATTAAATTTAAATAAATATTATATATCAAAATAAAAAATAATCTAATATTATTAAATATTACTAGCCAAACAACAAAATAAACATTCCAAATTAATAATTAATGATATACAAACAAAATTGGAACACATCCATAATTAATATAATGTATAAATAAATTTATACAAAATCAAAATAAAAACAACAAATATTATTCAAATAAATCAATCATCATAGTAATTCCTCTGATCATTAACTCCACTCCCTCCATCATTATTTGATGGAATATTATCCGACCATAAAAGTCTCTTACAAATATTATTAATTGGTGTTGGATACAACATAGTTTGAAATTGCAATTCATCTTCAAGTACACCACCACTAGTTGATGTTTTATATATAAGATCGATATTTTATATATAAATTGCTTTATTTTTCAAAAGCAGCATTTTGTTATTAACATCTACAAATTACTAAATAATAAATTATGACATACTTTATATGTCAATTGAGGGATCATTTACAAACAATATAATAAAGCATAATAGAGACTATATATATATAAACTAAAATAAAATTTTAAATGATATTTAATGAACTTTTTCATAAAATAAGTCCTTATAAACAAAAATAGAGATTGTAAAAGTATATAAATTTTTGTACGAACCCAACTACAATTCTTTGTAATGACTAACAACAAATATTAATATCATTAATTTTAATAATGTTTTTTTTTTTAATAGTTACTTAACAATCAAAAAGTTTTACATTTGTTTTAAATTTTTATTTATTATATATTATGTAAACAACATAATTTTTAATTTTTGTTGACAAATCTATTAATATTTTGAATGATGAACATTTTATGTATTTTAAAATAATACAAAAATATTTTCCCACAATGATGACACTTTGTTCTTACTCTTTCTAGGTTGTATAATGAATAACATAATTGTGTCACAAGAAGCGCCTGTGGTCTAGTTGTAGAATAGTACCCAGCTACGGTACAGACCCGGGTTCGGTTCTCGCCTGGTGCACTATATTGGAGCTATGATGAAAAAGTTTGTGGTGTGGGTACATCACTTATCCTGAACCAATGGATGAAACAAATACAACTCTGAGCTCCTTTATTTTTTGCCTCACATTCTTATTCTTTAAAAAAAATTTAATCTACCTCCTTTTCAAATTATCTTTGTTCTTTTTAAAAACAAAATTGTTGGATGGTCACCGGGATGCAACCTCCAATCATGTTTTTTTTTTTTTAAACATTAAAATTTAATAGTTTTTTTTTAAATAATTAATCACTTATTAATAATAATACTAAATCAATTACAAAAATATTATAGATATTCAAGTGTGAGTTAGTAATAACAACCGAGTGTAAAAAGTAATTTAATTTTTCTTTATATTTTAGCAATGTCCATTTCAATTGTAAATGCTATTGATTTTTTAAAAAATAATTAATAAAACTCTTTTTAACATGCTATTTTGATTTGTGTAACTTAATCTTTTATTTCTTGTTAAATAAAGTTGAAAAGAGTTCGTACTACGTAACTACGAAAAATAAAAAATAACAAGAATGAAAAAATTCATTGAAAAGCCACTTCTTTGCCTTGCCAGTCAATAGATTATTTATATAAACTAAAATAAAATTTTAAATGATGTTTAATGACTATTTCATAAATAAGTCCTTACGAACAAAAATAGAGCGGTAAAAGTTATATAAATTTTTTTACGAACTCCACTACACTTTTTTGTAATGA
>PGWS01033648.1:0-15969 GCA_002896235.1 Cicer reticulatum
GAGGTATAGGTTGGTTCATTGCAACAAAAAAATTATTCTCTTTGTTTTTTCTAATTCTTGCTGTCATAAATTCATTATATTCTATACAATCTTTGAAATCAATTTGCTCATAGTGACTTTAATGCTATGTATAGTTTCTTACATGAAAATTCTATCACTGCGACTATCTAGGAAATCCAAGTTGGGATGGGACGGCCGACAAATTTCGCTACCTATATACCCAGAGCAAAATGGTACATGAAAAATTCAAGGAATTAGTGTTTTTCAATGTTATGACAAGGTATATCTATACATCAATATTTTTTTCCATCTCTCTTCTAAACTATTTTTCCTTCTTATTGTTTTTAAGTGTCACTTTGCTTTGTGTGTCTCATTATTCTTAGTTTTACTTCAATGTAGTATATGTTGAGATAGCTTACAAATTGCAGTTGAAAAAGTTTGACTCAAATAACTTTAAGCATGTTTAAAAGATGTCTGACATTGAATTGAATTGAGTAAATTAGATCATTTTTAAATTTCAGAACACAAATCTGAATAAATTGTAGAAATTTTTCAAATGTTAAATCGATCTTTGTGGTAATTGTGAAATTTTTTATTTTAATTCGGATTTATTAGAATTTAATTTACAAACATTACAACTATTATTAATATTGCAAATGAATCATAATCATTACATTTGGGTTACAAGAATAAACTGTCAAACAATTATAAGTATACAAATAATTACAAATAAATTACTTTAATTCATCTATTTATATATTTAAATATTTTTATTTGACTTTTTTACTTGAATATTGGTAATTATATATAACATATAAATATTTAGAAATGAGACAAAGTCATGTCTCTTTTAATTTTAGTCAGCTTTTTTTTACTGAAACTAATTAATTTAATTTGTTGTGTGTTAATAATGTTAATTGACATGAAATTAAAGTAATTTATTTGCAATTATTTGTATTTGATGTAATACTATAATTTTTGATCAATTAATATTTTGGTAACCCGAATTTATATAAATTTATAGATTTTGATTTTGAAACCAAAATGTTAATGATTGTGATTACTCAATTTAATATTAATTTAAGAAATAATGTTTTGTAATTAAAATTAATAGATATATCCGATTTAAAGTTAAAAAAAAATCAAAATTACCACAAAGATCGATTATTTAAAATGATAGTGAGAGAAAAAAATAATATTTTGTATTTGATTTTTTAACTTTGAATATTGGTAAGATATATATAATATATAATATTTAGAAATGATGGACAAAGTCATTTCTCTTTGAATTTTGGTTAGTTTTAATTTTACTGAAACTATTATATTTAATTTGTTGTTTTAAATAGTGTTAATTGAATGAAAATTAAAGTAATTTATTTGCAATTATTTGTATTTAATGTATACTTAAATTGTTTTGGCAATTAATATTTTGTAACCGAATTGTTATAAATTTTGAATTTTGGTTTTGAAAACCAAAATATTAATCATTATGATTACTCTATTTAATATTAATAATAGTTTAATTTTTGTAAATTAAAATTTTTAATTTTATTCAAATTTTCAAAATAATTTCACAATTATCACAAAAGATTGATGATTAAAATGATCGAATGAGAGAACAAAAAATTATTTGTATTTGATTTTCTACTTTGAATATTGGTAAATATACAGTATATAAATATGTAAAAGTGATGGAGCAAAGTCACGACTCTTATGAATTTTGGTAAGTTTTTTTTTTATTGAAATTAATTAAATTTGATTTGTTGTTTTACCGTGGTAATTGACATGAAATTAAAGTAATTTATTTTGCAATTTTTATATTTGTTGTATAATTGGTGTGACAATTTAATATCTTGTATTAGTTTTCAAATTTAATGATCGATGAGAGAAAAAAAAATATTTATATTTGATTTCATTCTTGAATATTGGTAAATATATATATGCATATAAATATTTAGAATGATGGACAAAATTGTTTGTTGAATTTGGTCAACCTTATTTTACTGATTTATTTAAATTAAATTTATTGTTTTATAGTGTTAATTGGTATGAAATTAAAGTAATTCATTTGCAATTATTATATATTATATATATTTTATATTGTTTGAGGATTAATATTTTGTAATTGTTATATTTTGATTCGATTTTGCATAACCAAAATGTTAATGCATTATGATACTTCTAGTTTAATGTTAATAACAATTTGAATGTTGTAATTAAAATTATAATATATCGATTAAAATAAAAAATTTCACAATTATCATCAAGATGTATGATTAAAATGATCAAAGATGAGACAACAAAAAATATAATAAAGTAAAATACAAGATGAATGTTTTCCAAGTATTTTACTTTAATACATTTATTAGTTTCAACAATAAAGTAATATCATTTGTAACTCAATTGTAATAATTAATTTCAATTATCAAATATTTACTTCAATATTACATACTCCAACGATCTCAATATTAATAGGTACTTTTTTATCTCAGTCATTCGTCTAAATTGGTATTTCTCTTCTATTAATTATATTGGTAAGATTGTATATATATATTATTGATATAATACTTACTTAGGACAGATAAAACTTCATATATTTTTTCTTTCTAAATCCACTTAAATTTAATAAATAAAAATATACTCGCAGCAATATGCGTGTTAGCATCTAGTTACATTGAAAATCTTGTCTTCAAACTTCAACAAATTATGATATATCTGTAAGGACCCAAGTAATATTTATCCTCTTTTTCAAACCTGAGAAAGCAGCAAACCCAAGTGAATATTCATCTATGTTGAAGTTTAACCAACAATCTCAAACAATGACATTTGATACTGATTTGTTTTATAAGTTGAATCCATCAGCAACACCATCGAAAAAAGTGCTAAACAACTTGACTGATTTATAATGAGTCTAAAAAATATCCTGAATTTTTATTTGAGTCTATTATCAATTGTTCTATACATGTATACATATTTGTGACCATTCCAAACATTTCAAATGTCGCATTTTCTAATCTTAAACCAGTTTATGGTCTTCGTTGTAACTTACTTTGACGCACATAATAGACATCTTTCATTGTAGTCGCACTTCCTTTCTTCTATATTTTTAAAGTCATTAGAATGTTTTTTGGTGGGATCAATTCCTCTTTGTCATCACTCACCAACAAAATTTCTTCTCTTAGCTTCGTCGCATTCATACCATTCATTATCGATTCAGGAATCTTGAATCTCGATGTTGATGATGGAGATTAAGGTCTTGGATGGAAGTGGGGTGGCTCGGGAATCACATTTGAAAACGGAAAATGCTTCAATTGATGTAGAAAAAGACGTGGTGGTGTGGTGGGATGACGAAAAAGAGGAACGGAAAAAGGAAAAAGGGCGATATGGGAAACGGGACACAAAAGACATTGTGAAAGTGTTGAAATGCAATTATTTGTGAAGGGATTGGAAATATTTTTCTTGTTTACGAATTTGTATATTAGGTGTTGTTATTATTTCAGTTGTTAATGATCTTCTAGGAAGGTTTTAATAAGTGTTGTTTGGGATGGTCTAGATTGGGTTTGAAGAGGATTATGGGTTTTTTGTCACTTGATTTCTTGTTGATACATTTTTTTTACTTTTATATTCAGATTAAGGTGCAATTTGCCATAAGAGAGCCTTGCGTGAGTTAGGTTCCTGGTATCTAACTTGGATGTTTTTAATTCAATTTTGGTTTTTTATATAATCATACTGGTTTGTAAATTTGTATTGTGTTTTATAATAAAATGTTTTTTTTTATAAAGTTTGTAATGTGTTTTATAAATTAGAATAATTGAATATATATATTAATCTACATGGCTGCACATCATAACTTATTTGACAACATCATTAAAGTATGTTACATCATTAATTTTTGATTAAAATTTGATTAGCGACTAAAATTGGGAGAAAATAAAACCGAAAGGACTAATTTATAAATAGTTAAATATAGAAGTCAAAACTGACAATTAAATTTATTTCATAATATTTCGATTGTTAGTAAATAACTATTAACTTGAATGGACATTCAGATTTCGTAGATCTTGTTTCTTGGCGTTTTAACTTCTTATTGGTTTATTTATACCCACCACTTCTTTCACACAGGCCCAATACAAAACATTTTTTTCTTCAATTAAAATCATGGTCAGCTATTTAATTACCACTAAAAAATCCTAATTTGTTACCTAACGACAAACTCAAGCAATCAAATCATCTGGAAACTAAAGTTATCCCAACATCAATGTCATTCACCTCTAGCTATGCAATATCCAATTTCAAATCAGCTACTTCCTTGATTCAAGTCAGGTACAGGCTTAGATTTCAATTCAAACTGCAAACTAAGATTGGATTCAGGTGTATTCACATGTTTCAAATCATGTGTCAACAAATGTCTCAGCTTGAGGATCAACTATAACTAACTAGAAATATTTTACACATTAAATTTCGAATTATACAAATTAATAATAATAATAATAATATAATAATAATAATAATAATAATAATATAGTAATTCTAAACCGCATTAACTACTATCGGATGCGTGAATCCAATAAAATAAAATTAAGTTTTTTAAAAACATCATATCTAATGCTGGATCCGATAGTTGAAAACTACCTACCAGATCCCCATCATCTAGTAAGTTAATGCAGTTATAGTTTTTTCAAAAAATTTAATGACCAAAATGTAAAATAGTATAGTTTTTCAAAAAAATTAATGACCAACGTCAATGAAAAGGGTTTTAGACCTATATTATATATGCAATGAAAAAAGTAAAGTTGATGGTGTCAATATAATGGAAATGGAAAGAAGGAAGTTTTTGAACTCTAAAAACGTGAAAACAATTAAGGATTTGATATTAAGTGTTGAAGAACATTATAGTGAAAAAAATAAGACTTACATGGCTTATGTATAAATTCAATAAAGTTTAGAGAGCCTGTAAAACAATGTGGGAGATGTGCATCTCTCCCTTATTTTACTCGGTAATCCCAAAAGGGACAACATCTATATTGTTAAAAAGAGAGACTTAGATGACCACCGGCCACTGACAGTTGAGAAACGCGGATTCGACGATCTTTTTTGGTTCCATATTGTGGGAGTAATTAGTACAAAAATATATTTTACTTTTATTTATTTATATTTAAAATTAATAAAAATTAAATTTGTATCTAATACTTCACGACCTCAAAAGAAAAAAGACGAGAGGTCACAATCCGTGGAACCAATCATCACATTACGAATTGCCCAACATATATGCTAAGTAATAATATCCAAATTCCGCATAATCACAATTCACAATACACAACCTCCAGCATTCACAAATCAATCCGATGGGTATCACAAGGAATTAAATAACATCAGAAAGAACACAAATTATAACCGTGCATGAAGTCACACCACACGAAGATCGCATTGAACACCAGAGTAAATAAATAAATAATTATCAAATGTACATTTCATTTCATAAAATCATAACGACGAGCTAACTTCCCAAATAATTGAAGTCCAAATTAAGAACTTGAACACTCAAATCTGAAATAACCTAGTACTCTACTAATACCCACTAAACCAAGACTGATGATCTTGCTCTTTCCTTACACTGAAATTATTTTTCTTTATTTGTTTTTCTCCTTATTTCGCCCTGCAGCATACCAACTGCCAACAAGAATGCCTAAAAGGAAAAACAATGAAGTCCTGCTTAATCATTGAACATTCATTTTCTTTTTTATTCTGTGCATTTGATTTAGGATGACTCAGCCCAACATAAAAATCACAGAAGACATATCTATGTCATCACTGTGTGATGCCACTGTCCTGGTGCTTCTTGTTGAGATCTTATTTGCCTCTTCACAATCATCCTGATTGCCCATCATATTATGGTCTTGGTCTTCTTTGGTGAGGTAGCTGTCGACTTGGCGGCAGCTGCCTTCCCTCTGAAATAGCCATACAATAACGACTGCCGCGGCGACAATACACCTGCTGCAAACACCCCATTCACATTGGTCGCCCAGAAGCGACCATAATCAGCCTTGAAGTGTGACTGTTGTCTCGCTCCAACCACAACTTCTCTGCAATTCATGCAAGGAAAACAAAGCATTGTCAGTTGCGGCTTACAGAAATCCTTTTGTGAAAGAATCGATACAATATTGGAAGAAAGATTACTACAGAGTCTCTGCTATTGGCTATATTATTTTTACCATGCAATGTAGTAGCTTGCCCATTTATCAAGGTTTAACAATCGATAGAGATTGCAGCAATAATACAATAACTTGTTATCTACGAATGTAATAGCTAGTAGCTATCCATATCAACTTTAAACAATACTTTCAACGTAATAGCAACATTTATCTGCTATTATACTTTCATATCCTGCATGCAATGTAAAAGCCATAGCAACCAATTATTTTAATTTCACCAAAATACCAATTCATTTAATTAACACATTTTGAACGTAAGGAAAGGGCTATTTTAAATACTCGCGAATTGATTAACATTTTCGAAACGTAAGGAATAGAGCTATATTAAAACTTACCGACTCAGGACAAGGAATCCCATGGCTAGTAAAAACTATGCTGCCTCAATAATCTCTTCACTGCCCTCCATTTTTCCTTAAATTGAAACTTGCCGGTTTCATCCTTCTCCCAGCGAACATGTACCACTTCAGACCTTTCACAGCTCCATTTTCATCTCCCACAATAAACCGCTTAGTCAGTACCTCGTATGTTCTTGGATCTTTGCCAAATTTAGACTCCGCTTCTTTGGTCGGCCCGTAATCTACACGGAATATGCGAGCCACTGCTTCCAGAAAACAGTGGTTAAACTCATGACACATTGAACAGTTTCTAAGAAAAAAAGTTATTCATAATCTAACCTGAGGCAATGGGTTGAGCCAGGGCCCTAGTTGGTGGTGGCTGAGGGAGAAGTTCAAGATTTACGACGGCAGTACAACCATGATACGAATGGATGTTCGATGCAATCTGTGCCAGTGTCACCGCACCAATGACCACAACCTCTTTCCCTTGGCAGAGATGTAGTTACCATATCTGCTAAATTGTATCAAGCAAAGCTTGTTAGTGTTTTGCATGAAGAAAACTCCATGGGCAACAATGAACTCCTGATAGCTGCCTTCCAGGTACAGGAAGATCCCTGCAAGAAAAAGTATCTTCATTAGAAAACATCCTTCTGATGCATATTTGGTTCTCATAAAAATTGAACTAAATCCATAGGTGCATAAACAGGATGAAGGTTGTCACTGAATCTCACCTTGGCTTTGTGGTCTCCAACAGCCAAGACAATGGCATCATTGTTCCATCTCGAAGCCGTTCAAGAGAATATAAAGGGATCGTGTCCAATTTAGCATTCACCACAAAATTTACTCCTCGCCTCCGCCATGAGACTGAACTCGCCTTTGAACTATATCCCTTTTGTGTTTTCATGTTGGGAACCCCATCCACATCATAAAGGCCCCAACAATCCTCGATAGCTCTTTCCAACACTGTTACTGTATGACCATTTTATTTAGTGATCAGCAGCTGCCAACCAGATGGTCTCAACTTCAACTTATGGCTACTGTCTTTTCCTGTATCAGAAGATATATCAATAATGACACTGTTTTATGTACAATTTACTTGGAAATTTTAAATTATTAAAACTAAAATTTCTGCTGGTCTAATTCAAAATCAAATATGATGTTAAAAAGGATATATATCATACCTCAGTTCTTCTTGACAGGAGGTAACGTGGCTACCATCGCAGCCTCCTCAAAAGCCTTGTCTTATGATAGCACATTCAATGTTTTTAATAGATACAGGATTCTCAATAATACCAAGGACACAAGAAACCTTCACAAGGTGCTGGGCACAACCCGACCATGTGCGAACTCAGGGAAAGTTGTTTGTTTCAAGAAGCTATCTAATGCTTCTTGCCACCATATTCTTGTATATCTAACTCATTAAATTCTGGTATATTTATTTCCAAGAGGACATCCATAGAATTTTCCTGGAAATTTACTAAAAAATTATCATTTAGTTTTAAATGGATACAAATATAAAACCCTAGAAAGAAAGATGTAACTAATGAAAACTTGAAATGGCAATCCTCACCTGATGACAAAAGGGTTAGAGTACCACAGTCCATGCAACGGGCAGATTGTTGTTTTCAAAAGCGGCCCGGCTTTGTCTCCATCATCACTTCCCTTCCAATCATTCAGGCGAACATTATGGATCCTATACTGAACAACCCTCACGCTCATAAGCAACAAAACCTCTATGTTTAACAGCATCAATGACCTGACTTGGCCTCTTGGGAGCCTGCAGATATTAAAGGATTAGCGAGTTAAAAATGCATAAAAATTACTCCAGGTACTTGTCTTCATGTATGTTCTTCACATTTTAGTAACAAAACTAAAATATAACACTCTTGGACCCCACCAACGAGACAGAGTATTCACCACACTTAATCTAAAAATATCTTTCTAAAAATAGGACCTACGGCTAAGAGGAAACACACACCCACCCACAAACAATGAAATTATTACACAGTAATGTCATCACACATTAAATGCAACTAGTAAATGTCCCAAGAAATGAAATTTCCAAGCACAGTAATAATGAAGATAATCCATAAGCATTTGTCCACTATATCAATTCAATCTATAGGCACGAAGAGTGTTAGAATATTAAAAAATATCTTAATATATTTTTATATATAAAGATCTTGAAATATTTCTGAGGATCAATTTATAATCCCACAACTCACATAGAGTTATTTTTATTTCAAAAACAAATAACCAGAAAGCAAACTACAGAGCAATATTTCACTAAATGAGAAATTATTATTGTAATACAACAAGAGCTAGAAGAATAATCCTAAATCAAGATCAATAATATTGAAAGCTTTTATTATTTTCTCTCCTTTTCTCTAAAACTGCAAGCTTCAACAGAGAATTATTTTTATTTCAAAACAATAACCAGAAAGGCAACTACATAGAATGTTTCACTAGAATCAGAGAAATTATTTATTGTAATACAAACAATAAGAGCTAGACGAATAATCCTGATCAAGACTCTAGAGTTTCGACATAAAAAATATTTATTACAAAACCAGAACACAAAATGTACAAAAATTATTAAAACTTATAATAACAAATATAAAACTAAAATTACCTCGACTTGGTTCTTCTATTCAAAGATGCAGTGCCGAGTTTCTTGAGCCTCTTCAAAAGCTCCTTCTCTACTGCTTGGGATTCATCATCTTGTCCCATCTATTTAGCAGCAGACTCCACTGCATCTTTAGAGGTTGCGTCAGACTTAATACTTGCAAGAAACACGTTATACTCCGAGGAACACACTTGACAAATTTAGGAACAACATTCTCAAAATCAACAAGCACTTCTTTGGCAAGCGCACTATTGTGTGACGTTGATGTAATGCTGGATCACATTCTTAGAGTAATAATGTCCTCTCCTCTTCAACCTTATCAGATCTACAAGCTCAAGGTTGCACCCGAGACTGGAATGTTCCATCACATCAAGAACATAAGCGATTCCACCACTCATGCTGCAGCAAAATTTCTACCGTTTTCCCAAAGAACAACAACAGTCACCACCAGTCATGTACTCACATCCATGATCACCTAACACCTTCAACTACAGCTTGAGCCCAGTTACGCACACAAAAATTTTCTGCTGCCATCCTCGTTGAAATATGCCTCACCACGTGTCTGCCCCATACAGTGCCACATTGCCAATTATGATGTTGTCCTTGGAGGTCAAAAGTGCTTCCTTTTGGAGGATATACTACAATCTTGCCACCTTGATAACCCTTTACCAATGTAGTCATTGCTATCACCTTCAAGTTCTAAAGTGATGCCAAGGACAGAGGAATGCACCAAAGCTTTGGAGCCTGCTAACTACCAGTAAATTGTGATATGGATGGTTGTCAGATGGATAAGACCAGACTAAGTTGTACCTCTTAGTCACTCATGCTAAGCATAGTTCCCACAGCACGGTTTGTATTACACATATTGGTGTTTTCAATGATTATACTGGGAGACCCTTTTCCAAAGCAGCATTGGACTGACTTATGAGCTTATTATCCAAAGACCATGTCCAAACTTGATCTTGTTTTTGCACACAGTATTGTGCAGCGTCTGGGCGCAGTTCAGCCGCAGGTCGATTAGCATAGAGAGAGATCAATGTTCTCTAGTTTTGCATTGCCTTAATGATTCTACTATCAACTTCGAGCAATATACTGAACGGCCAATCATTCTATTGGACTGGTTCTAAACCCAAGGCGTTGAGGCCATATATTTCTCTCATCTCTTCTGCCACCATAAAAAGAGTTAATAATCATGCTCGAGGTTCTCAGAACAAATTTCTCTCTAAGTATATGGATCTTGAGTAGCAATGCAACAGGACAGGTGTTCTTTGTGGGCACCTTCACAGCATCATGATGAGCCAAGTATAATGATGTGAGCAGTACTGAAAACCAAACTCTTCTGCGACCAAGAAGAGTGGCTTTAGCCACATCTCACTTCCGTTTTCAGCTGTCCATCAGTTTGGAGAGTTAGTTGCGACACAGTAGTGTCATTAGAACCCCAAGTCTGGTGTGGTCTCGCCAGACCACTTTCCCTTCGGCAGCCCTGCCATTCTTTATGCCAGTCCATCTGGATCTCAAATGTACGGCATCAATGGACCAGGAGATCAAGGACATGTCTCAGATGACTTTAACAACTCCAGCTAGCAATTACACCCAACTCGCGCTTAGATAGATACTAGTTTTACACTAATTCTAGCAGCTGGGTTCGTTGGCATTCTACAAATTAACATAAGGGGTCAAACACATATAGGAAGAACACATAATTTTGAATACTTAGAAACATATTGAAAAACAAAAGCAAAGAATGCAGATATGAAAATACCTTCAGATATGAATTAACTGAGCGAGATCTTCAGTTGAATAAATGTCATGATGGGTGAGGAGGACTGATGAGCCCATACACTCGGCTGTCGAATTTCCATTCAGCACAATGTCTCCTACAACGTGTGGCCAGGAGTTCACCTCCTTCACAGGTTTTGCTCCCTGAGGATTACAACTACAATGTTAAGACACTACCACTCACGGTAAGTGAAAACACTACACTTTTATTGAACCTCACCAAGAATAATGTAGGTTTCAATTAAAGACGCAAGAGCACCAGAGGTCGCTTTAAGTCACAGCATCATCTGGCGCCATTAATATAAGAGCTCATACAACAACAGAACCTTTAATTCCAACAGGAATGCAGGGGCACCAGATACCTTGATTGGATAAGAGCAAGTTACGATAATTACCTGGAGGCCAATCTTTATCTGAAGTTCAAAGGTCATTTTGTAAGGTAGTAACTTTGAACTCCAAATCTCCACCACCTAGCAACCTGCTTAATGGCACTCCTTTTGGGATTCCTTTGAGCCATCAGCAAGAGGCTCCATACGAGATTGGTCTGCTTCACCTCCTCGCCTACAACAAAAAATCAAGAAAAAAAATCATCATAAATCAAAGAAATTGAGAGGAGAAATGGATTTTGCAAAATAATGTTTTCACTTGATATTCTAATGGGAAATTAAATTTGTGCTGGACTGAATTTTGACGCCTGGGCGAAATAGAGCTTAGTCAATTTTATGTCTCACTAGTAAAGAAAATGTGACTCGATATTCATTAATAAAGTTTGACAAAACCTGTGTTGGATTTCCCTCCAATCTTTGTTCATTGCCGTTGCTAATGCTGTGTGAGCCTCCAACGATATTGACCATAACTCATGGCACCAGTGCAAAATCGTTTAACTATTTCACTTGCAGGTTCGACCTCATCAATAGAAATCTTACATGATGTCTCTTTAAATTTCAGAAGCCCTCTCAAATTGCAAGCCTTATTCAATTCATGAATGGTCTTGGAATACTGTTTATATGCTTCTACACTGTTAGTTCTGGTAGCTTCTTGAAGCTTCGCAATAGCAAGTGGATCATTCAGATGAACTTCGCCTCCCTTTCTCCAATGATAATCCCCAGGGTTTGGCAATGCTACTGCTTCTGCACTCCCAGGAGAGAAAACCCGAGAAGGAAAAGCCAACTCGTGCAGATGAAGAGCATCATGAGCAAGCATCTCAAACGTTGCACCCTCAACTCGACTTGGAGTTCCAGCAAAGCACTTTTCAATCACTTCTGAAGAAAGACCCAGAGCTTCAAATATCTGAGCACCTTTATATGAAGCCAAAGTTGATATTCCCATCTTAGCAAGAACCTTCATCATTCCATAGTTGCTTGCTTTGAAATACTTCTTGACCAACTCATCTTTTGAGTGGAATTCACCACTTGCTTTTGGTGGGATCTTTCCATCAACCTGCAGTCGCCAAATTGCCTCTACAGCCAAATATGGACATATAGCATCGGCGCCAAAACCAACAAGCGTGCAGAAATGGTGCACTTCACGTGGCTCAGCAGATTCAACCATTAGAGCAACTCTTGTGCGTTCAAGTGTTTTAACTAGATGTTGGTGGACAGCACCAACAGCCAGAAGGGAGCTCACAGCAACACGTTTCCTTGAGAAGGCTACAAATTCAATCCAAGATTCAAATAAATCAAGTGAATGTGACTATATAGTATATTTATGCAACAGAAAGATAACAGAGAAATACAATACCTCTATCAGAAAGCACAAGGGTAGTGTAGCCTTCATCAATTGCGTTGTGTGCCTCTGTGCATATCCTGTCCAAGGCTTCCTCCAACCCTTTCTTACCACGTTCCTTTGAGTAAGTTATGTCTATAACTTTGCTCCGCCATCCCCTATAATTCATTTTTTTTATGGCTTCCATTTCCTTAGTGGTTAAAAGGGGACCTTTTAGTGAAAGGCGGTGGCATTGTTCCTCGGTGGTTTCTGTCAGATCACCTTCTGGACCAACCATACATTGCATTGAAGTGACAATTTTCTCTCTAATAGGATCGATAGGAGGATTTGTCACTTGAGCAAACATTTGCTTGAAATACTCAAAAGTAAGCTTTTCTCTATTAGACATGACAGCTAATGGAGTATCATTTCCCATTGACCCAAGTGCTTCGACACCATCTTTTGCCATGGGAAGTAATAGCATTTCCAATGATTCAACACTATACCTGCATGAGTAGAGAGACATATAAAAACTCCTCCTTTGTAAATATGGTGGATAGAATAGAAGAAATACCCAGCAAGGAGGCTACATACCCAAAAGCCTTCAATGGAGCCAGCAGGCCATGAATTCCCATATTTCCCATATCCACGTCATCATTAGATAGCTGTTGTTCATGGAAGACACAATAATTAGACTTGTCTACAAGACATTTATAAGAAATTGACATTGGTTTTTAATTATACTTACTGGAGCCACTCCTGTTATGGTTGGTGGCACTATATCAGATTCATGAACAGAGTCGACTATGTCTTTCAGTTCAATCTTCTGATTTTTAAGCCAATCCCCATAGGGTCTTGCCAATGAGTATTGCTCTTTTAAGGCATCATCGTTCACAACAATATGCTTCTCAAAGTCCACCAGTAGCATCATACCAGGATTTAGTCTTCCTTTCCTGCACACGTCTTCTGGAGGAATATCTACAACGCCAACTTCACTTGCCATTATAACCCGTCCACTGTGGGTGACATAGAAGCGGCCAGGTCGCAATCCATTCCTATCCAAAGTTGCTCCAAGATAGTGACCATCGGTAACTGTAATAACATGAGAATAGATTAGGTACCAAATCAAACAGCATATCATGAGGAAAATAGAACTGTGTCCCAGAAAATTTACAAGATATAAGAGCTGGCCCATCCCATGGCTCCAACAGAGCTGAGTAGTATTCATAAAATGCTTTACGTTGAGGGTCCATGTTCTTGTCATTCTGCCATGCTTCGGGAATCATCATCATGACAGCTTCAGGAAGACTTTTCCCAGAATGAAGCAAAAACTCAAGGACACCGTCAAAACATCCTGGAAAAGAACAACAAAACCATGTGTCAAGGATTCAGAATATGACATTGACCACAGTTTAAAAAGCTAACAAAAAAATCATAAGTTTCACCTGAGTCTGATGAATTTGCATCCACAATTGGTAAAAACTTCTTTAAATCATCCTCTGACAAGCCAAGCTCCTTGCATTTCAATAGGCCCTCACGTGCCTTTATCCTACAAAATATACCAGATTAGCTGATATATCTGCACAACATCAATCAAAAGGCAAGGAGTAAAACCCTAAATACACTACAAACAATGCTGTTAAGCCCACCCATAATCAAATCAATGGACTTGAATATCTAATCGGTCCATTACAGCAGTAGTAGGATGAAATCGACACAGTTAAAATTGCAATGCAATATGGTACTCATTCATATGGGCCATTCTATTTAAACTGGAATAAGGAAACACTTATTCGATACATACCAGTTAACATTTCCCCGGAGAGTGTTGATTTCTCCATTGTGGCCCAATACACGAAAAGGTTGAGCACGATCCCAGCTAGGGAAAGTATTAGTAGAAAATCGGGAATGTACCTACAAAGAAGAATACCAAATTGTGAGTTTTCATAGTTAAGTTCTTAGAACAGTGTAAAAACCAAAGTAGAAAGTCAAGTCCAGTTTTCTTCCAGGCACTTCGATATAAACATATACTGAAGTGCCAGTAGAAATTACAAAACTCCTATCCCCTTTCACCAAAGTGATTATTCCCTCCACAACTCTGAAGAATTCCTCAAGACCCACTAGAGAAAGCATCAGCAGAAATTTCTGCAAACATGATTATCTTGATAATGAACTTTCTTACCAACTCAACCATTGCATCCAATCCAGCATCCAAAATCAAATAGTAATCAAGGAAGCGGAAGAACTTAAGAGATCATTCAAACCTCAATGCCTCAGAAGTCATTCCCCAACCTTGCATCTCTTCAGTTACTGGTTGTTCCTATGCTGTTTGTTGGAGTATAGAGTTAGTGGAAGAAGAAGATGAGTTAATGGGCAAAATATTTACCAGGGCCATGTAGCTCGTAAACCTTTCATTGCCAAGATCTGCATTATAATAGTCCCCCAATTGAGCTGGTGTTAGCTGACCTTTGTAAATAACAGTCCTGTACAAAATTGGAGAACCATCAGAAATTTGAAATTGATTAGATAACTACAGCAGTAACCATAATTTACTTATCGAGAAACTGATGATGCCTCTTTGACAACACACCTTGATGACAGTGAACAGATATAGAAATCTGTTATTCCATCATTTTGGAGGTTTAATGCAGATGTAATAGCAGCCATACTGAGCTTCCGTAGTATGTACATCTGCAAGGAAAAATTCCAAGTATCTATTAAGCACTACTCAATTCTCAGTTCAAATTTAATCACCTGATGAAAAAGGTGCAAAATGGAACTTTTTTAAACCTTTTTCCTTAGCAATAGACTCAGCTTTGACAAGGATATTTGTCTTAATTCATAATGTTAACTAAAGTAATTCACATGCTAATCTTTTTCTTTGTAAAGAAATCCCAATTCAATCATTTATTCTCCAGCTTAAACATACCTGTTTTTCCAAATCAACTTTTGAGTGAGAACTTGGTGTAATAAACACCTGTTCAATCACTGGTTCAGTCTGCAGGGCTGATTTTCCCAATCCTGTGTTATCTGTGGGCACAGAACGCCAACCAAGAACAGTGTGACCGAGAGACGCGGCAACCTTAAGCCAAAACAGTGCAGTAATGTCAGTAAAAGACCAAATCACTTTAACGACAATAGCAAAGGAACTCAATACAAAATACAAGGCATGATTCTATCTGGCAGATACAAGGCATAAAAAAATCATACAGTATTCTAGAACAAATATAAGTTAACTCAGAAGACATTATGCATTAAATCAATTTTCAAACAAAGACAAAATAAACATCAAAATTAGACTCTGCAACCGTAA
>PGWS01033653.1:0-14001 GCA_002896235.1 Cicer reticulatum
TCAATAATGCAGAACCAGAACATCAATAATGCAGAACCAGAACATCAATAATGCAGAATACCAAGCACAACTAGAACAATTTAAACTAGAACTAGAATTGAACTAGCAGAATAAAACCAGAACAAGCACAAGAATAAAACCAGAACCAGAACAAAATTGAACAGAACTAGAACTGAACATCAATAATGCAGAATACCAATAATGCAGTTAAAATCAAGTTTTATACCTATAATAAGGTGAAACGTACGATTCTGGATCAGCTTTGTTATGCCATATGCAAACAAGAGCATGGCAACACGGAATACCGGTCAAATCCCACTTACGACAAGCACAAGTTTTTGTGTGTAGATTTACCGTATAAGTATCTACACCATTTGTGACACTAAACAAGTTAAAATCATCATCTCCATGCCAAGTTGCGAACCAACCCCCAGCTGCTCTTTTTGCCTTTTCCAATATTTGTTGCATCCTAGGACATATATTGCCTCTATATCGTAGCATGAGTTCTTTTTGTTTCACAATCCTTACTGTAATGTAATGTTTCAAACCTTCAAGTAATGTTATGATAGGCTTATCTCTATACTCCAATACAGCCAGGTTGAAAGCCTCACATATGTTGTTTACTTGAAGGTCACATTGTGTATCAGTGCGAAATGCTGACCTAGTCCACATAGATGGTGGAAGTTGCATCATGTCTTTCCATGCATCTTCATTGATTGCCTTAATTTTTTGCATTGCTTTCTCTCAATCCTGGACCACAGTAGCTCTTGCTGCCAACCAAAGAAGCTCTTTCATATGTCCTCCAGGATACTTTTTTTTCCAATTCCCATACAAGTGTTTAACACATAATCGGTGTTCCACATGGGCCCCAATGTTGGCAATGGCCGGTACCAATCCCTGAAACAGATTATTTACAAACAAATTGCTTAAAAACATATTGCTTAAACAGATTGCTTAAAAACATATTATTCAACATAGACTTCAGCACACATACCTTTTGTTTGATCTGAAATGAATCATATTGCTTTTGCTGAAGAACATTGTTTGAGGTCCTCCAGTAAAAGATCCAGCAACCATTGCCATGAGTCTTTTGTTTCTGCTTCAACAACTGCATATGCAATGGGAATCATTGATATTCCATCTATTACCTACTGCGCTAGATTAATTGACCGCCATATTCTCCTCTTCAAGAAACAAGCATCCAAACCAATTAAAGGCCTGCATGTATTACAAATGCAGCCTTACAAGCCTCCAAACATACATATATTCTCTCAAATACTGGTCCAATGTCAGACATACCACACTTAATAATAACCGTAGAGTTTGGATTGATCTCCTATGTCATCAACATATCTCTCAAATGTGCATATTGCTCTCTTGAGCACCCTGGATCATTTCATGGCTCTTACTTCTGCTCTAATATGCTGGATTTAGACAACTTCACACCCCATTATCAAGCGCCTCAACAATCAATCCATTGGGTTTCATTTCAGGTCTATGTCTCAACATAGGAACGAATTTCTTGGCAAGCCATTCAATCTTAGCTTGTTTATTTTTTGCCCTCCTATGACATGTATGATCCTCTGTGAAACTCACTAATTGCCAATATTCATTTGAAGTCCTCTTATTGATCCTCATGTAAAATGGACATTCTGGCTCACACCTAACAATGATTCTCTTTCCATCATTCTTTTTGAAATACAAGTTTTTCTTACTCTCCATTGCAAAATCTTTAACAGCATTCTTAACCTGCTCTTTTGTATTGAACTTTAGGCCCAACTCAAACCTTACTTCATCACCATTTTCAGGTTGGTTAAATTTAGGAAATTTCCTAACATTCTCTTCATCAACTTCACTTCCTGGTGGAGTATCCAAATCATCAGAATTCACATCATTTTCTTCAAAATCAGTTGCAAAACTAGGCTCTTGGGTTTTCATGTCTTTCAAATGAATTTTCATCACCAACATTAACAAAGATCTCAGTTGGTATTTCAGAAATCCACGTCCCAATCATCATCGTCATATAAACTCACCGCATATCGAGTCATCGTCATCATCTGAGTTAGCAAATTAATCTTCATCTCCTGCATGTTCACTCAGATAATCTACACCATGGACTGCTTCAGTTATTCAGGTTCAACAGGTTCAGGATATGTGGTTGAATCTGGTCAGTTTGAACTGGTTCAAATTATGATTTTCTTCTTCAGTAGTTGAACTGCTTCAGATTCAGGTTGAACAGCTACAGATTCAAGTTGAACAGCTTCAGATTCAGCGTTGATGCTGGTGTGAAGTGGTTCAAAATCTGGTTGATCTGGTGCAGTTTCAGGATTATCTATACAGTGTTCCACAAAGACCGTCAATTACGTAGAACCCTTTGACATCTTCAACAAACTTTAATACACCTCATCATTAGTGACGGAGGTCTAAGTCCACGATGTAATGAGATACTCGGATGCTGGTACACCAAACTTTTAAAACTCTATATCCTAAACTTGTTGATCCATTTTAGTAATTTGCATGTGAGAAACATTAAGTCTACATCCCAAAGACTAATGTACATCTCATCCACATTGGGCACAAGACGTACATCTTCACATGGGTGGTTTACCAAACTACCCATAGTCTAATTCTTAATCTTAACTCTGTGGACTGAAGTTTGCCTACACAAACAAACCATTGAATAGATCAGCCATAAAGAGCATGGACCACATATTAAACCAAACACATGGACCACATTATTAAAAACGCATAAACGGACATTGGTTCTGTTAAGCAGTGTAGAGAAAACTATATTGGCCCTTTAAATCAAAGTTCAAATAAGAGTTAATAATAATGTTAATAATAAAACAAAGCGAAAACCCTATAAAATAACATCCTAGCACACAAAATTTGTATCTTCTATTCCTATATGAAGATGGAGAGAACAATCGAAATGACCTCCACTAACGCCATTTTATCACTGATGAAAAACGACAGATGAACACAACGATTTAGAAAGCGACTCAGTGGTTCAACGAGTCAGTGATATAAAACGATCCAGAACGACGCGAACGCGGAACGATCCACGCCGCACACGACGCGAACGCGAAACCAATCAACGATTGAAAACGCACACACGAACGCGAACGATCCAGCGCACACAAACGATCAGTGATGAAAACGAATTCAGTGATGAAAACGATTCGAACAACGAGGATTCATGATTTTAGGGATCAGAATGATTTAGGGTTCATGATTTAGGAGATTCATAATGATTTTAGGGATTCATGAGTGAATATCTTATATGATTTTGAATTTGTTTAGGAATTTTGGATTAGGGTGTTTTTTCTTCTTTAATTAAATTTTAACAAATAATGTATTATTTGTAATACATGATTTTAACAATTATAATAATGATTTTAAAAAATATTAAATTATATTTTTAATCAGAGAACATAATATTAATAATAAGTTATATCCACGTAATGCGTCTGTCACGTCAGATTTTTATTGACACGTTATAAAAAATGACAACAATCATCATGGATTTTGGACTCAATATTCTGTTTGGGGAACTACAAACTAATGGGAGAAACAAAATGGGGAACTACTTTCAATTTTCACCTATAATAAGGGGACCAAAAGTGCAATTAAGCTTAAAACATATTTTTTATGGTATTATATTTGCACTTATTTTGTGTTCAAATAATATTATTGTTTTTTTAGCTCTACTATTTTCTTGTTCAATTAATTTTTCTTTCTCTATGTTGAAGTCTTCTCTCTTTCGTCTCTCCTGCTCAAGACATAGCCGCTGGATGGTTCTCGACCATCCACAGCTCCTTATTTTTGGTAACATCTGATTAGTTGCATTTAATGTAATTATGATATTATGAAAATATTGAAATGCCGTTATCTTTATTTTGGTTCAGACGACATTTAGTAATTTAATCAACGAATACTTTAAACCATTTTTAGAGTGACCTTGTCTGATTTATCCCTACTTTGTTTTGTTGTTAAATTAAGGACAGTTTTATAGTTTAAAGAATATACTATTTTCTTATATTAAGTGTAGAAGATAAATATTAAATAGATAATTATTTTTTCAAACCAAAAATTAACTCAAAATACACAATATTCTCTCGAACTGGCCCCAACTAAATAAAAAGGAAGCGTTTCTGGGTGTGAAGTGATTCTTGAAAGAAGGTCATGCGTGTGCGTAACTCCGTTATCAATAACCTAATCCGAAATGATAACGCTGTCACTACTACCATCTTCCTTCACACTTCCAAACCAATCTCCTCCAATATTGCCCAAACCTTATTTACTCCGAAATCTTGAGTTCTGGTCCCACCACCACAAGAAGAAGAAACTAATCTTCCGCTCAATTTCTTCTCAATCTTCGTCATCTTTCGACCTTTCCCCTCCCCCCATCGACCATGACTTCCTGGTCAGTAATTTCTAACATTTTCTTTTATTTAATAATACTTTCTTCTCTTTTCTTATCCTATTCGATTTTATTTTTTTGCCATAACCACATGGAAGGAAGACCAAAAATTTCATATAATAGTAAGTAGATTTAATTAATTTTCCAAAAGTTTCATTTTTTCTGAACGTTCATTTTCAAATTAAATAGATATGTGATAGCCAAATTTTAAAGGATTGTGTGTTTAAGGATAAACTATTTCAGCACAGGAAACAAATTGAAATGAGTGTAACCTACATTGATTAATTTCTAGTTCTGGTAACTATTGACTAATACACTGACATTGTAAACAAATTTGACGCAAATGTCTATTCATATGTCACAAATTTCTCATCATTAATTCATAAACTACTTAAAACATGTTTACATAGCGGTCAGTTGATGAAAATATATTGGATGGTTTTGTTAAATACTTTTAGTTTATAGTTATTAAACGCTTACAATATGTTCAACCTTTTTAAAGACACACAATTGATAGTGCTTTGAGAGAAGGAAATTAAGGAGACTAAGCAATAATTTTTTTGATTGTTTATTATTTCTTATACACTGGATTGCAGACACTGTTTAAAATGCAGGTGCCGAGGTATTCAGGGGGAGGATCGTTTGAACATTTCATAATGACGAGAAGCACTGGATGCTGCAGACAATGGGGTTGCTGTAAGTATTCTATTATTCATATTCACATTTTCTTTTCACGAGCAGCTCCGTTTGGTAGAAACACTATTAAAAATCAGAATCAATGATATTCAAATTTAGTACTTGATCTATTATGCATCATTCTATGGTTTTGAAGTGAGCTTAGTTTGCATTGCTTTAATGGGCTTTGGTTGGATGAATTAGCTCAGGCTTGTGGATTATCCGTGTAACTTCAAATTTTCTAAAATTACTTGTAGTAACTTGCTGTTGAGTTTATATAACCAATAATAAAAATTGAAGTTTTATAGTTCAATGCATATTTTATTGGTTTATCTAGGTACTTACTACTAGTATTTGTTAGATATGGATTACATCATCTCTTAATTTTGTTTCTCTGGTTTGAATCTAATGCATAGGTTGGGATCTTTCACACTTTGGCCGGATAAGAGGTACTTGTTTCTTGTACTATTGCCGTCATATAAGAGCAATGCATTCACTAGGAAGACTCTCCCAAAACTTTCTACATTTACATATATTTTTACAAAATTTGCATTTACACTAATCCATATAAGCAATTGAGGGGTTGTCGCTTAAACATTGATTTAATTGGTTATTCTTAATTTTTAACACAAAATTCTGGTGGTAACATGAAATAAAGTCAGCGGAGATGATCGTGTTCAGTTCCTCACAACCAGAGTACTGCAAAACTTCGAATGTTCTACAAGCAGGACAAGTACGATGAAGAAGTAGCGTTGTTTGGCTGCATTTATGTTGTTTGCAATTTCAAGTTCTTGTCAATCATTTTTATATTTCATATTATATACAGGATTAAGTAATAGGATCTCTAACTGAAATCCCTAGGGAATGTGACACTGTTTTTGTAACACCAACAGCTCGAACTATAGATATTGCACATGCGTGGTCATGGTAATTTTCTTTTCTTCACCCCTCTACAGTGTAATAGTAATCTTAACTTTCATTTAGAGTGACCACTTCATTTGTTGCTTTGACAGAAAAATGCAATAACTTTAGTGGTTTCGCCAGAGACTTGTAGGACCATTTCTGAAATGCTGAAACAAGTTGGTACTTCTTGTATAAATTGTCATTCCATATGAGTATTTTCAAATACATGACTAAATGTTTACATGGAATGATTTCAAGGTACAATTTTTTGCTGATAAAGTAGAGATTCAAGACATTACTAAGAAAACCAGCTTATTTGTTTTGGTGGGACCCAAAAGTGGCCAAGTAAGAGACATTATCATAGCCATTTAGTTGTGAGAATGACAAAGTTGGTAATTTTCAATATGATGACATGAACAGGTGATGGAAACCTGAACCTAGGCAATCTTGTTGGAAAACCGTATGGCACTCATCAACATTTTTATGTAAGCTTGACCATACTGGTTTATTTTTTGTGAATTATGTGACATGTGACTAATTACTAGATGCCTTGCTTTATGATCATTTTCTCTAGACAAGATATATCTGAGTTATGTATGTTTGAGGATTACTGCATAGTTATGTAACTCAAACAAAAACACTTTATATTGTCAATTATGTCACACGGCTTTTAAAACTTCATGTATTTGTTTCTCATGGATAACAAATAATGACTTTGTTTTTGTAGACATTTTCATATGTTGCATCTTTACATAACTTGTATATTATATATTTAACTTAAATATACACAACTTTCAAAGCAATGAAATTCAACAGCATTACCGACTATTCTTGTGAATTTTTTCTCAATATAGATACTTATGTAATTTGTAGGTTGAATAAGCAGCCATATAACTATAGGAGTTTGGAAATCTCATGTTTCTGAAGATGGTTTTTCATTGATGATGTCTCCAGCAGCTGCTCCATCTGTCTGGAAAGCCTATTCTTGCTAAGGGCTGTCGCAATGGGTTCTATGCTTGGAATAATTGCGGTATCCAAGTTATGAATTGGTTAAGTTAATGACATGGTATGTTATATCTGTAGTTATTCTTTATTTTCTTAAGGATATATACTTTTTTGCATGGCAATATGTATTAAATACTGGGTCAGAGTATAAGCTAAGTGAAAATGAGATATGGCTGCTATTGCTTACTATTCAACCGCCAAAACTGATATAATTTAATACTATTACTCGCTTTCTTAATTCTCGTGATTCAGTCATTGAACTCTTATATCTAGGGACAAGATAGTTTATATAATTCATTCATATGATTTGATTGTAACTTGATTTCTCAGGAAGGCGCTCCTGAATGGAGCTTACAAAGAATTCAATGTCCTGAGGCTTGTCTATAGAATCCATTCTCTAAACCAAAGTGGTCTTCGAGTTGCTCTTTTTCCGCTACTTATCTGTATAAGTATTAAGACTTGTCTGATAATTATCTGATTCTGATTATCTCAGCTGTTACAAAGGACAGGAGGACTATATCTAGGCTGATAACATATGATGGTGGTCAAACAAAGGTTATAGGGGATTTCATCTTTCTGATGCCGACAACTTGGCATACTTATTACAGTTGATGGGAAAAAGGTAAAAATATTTTCTTTTGAAAATGTTCACATTTTATTTTAAAACCGAATGTTCTTTCTTTGGTTGAAAATAGAGAAATTATTTTTGTACAACCAAATTTAGACAACTTTCACGACGATATAGTTGGTTAATGGATATACCACGTGTGAAACTTGTGGATATAACCACCAATAGTAGATTTTGATTTGAACATATGAAAATTGTGGTCAATCACGTCAAAATTCATGGTATGAGTTTTGACGCCTGATATATTCATTAACCATTTGTTAGACATAATTAATCACCTATTTGAACTGCATTAACCACTTAGATTGTTGTCGCAAAAGTTGTCTAATTGTAGTTGTTCAAAATTACACAACTCTTGAAATTTAGTGGTTTTCTGCAAATTGTGCAGGGTTGGGAAATTGACTAGTTACGCACTGGAAGAAGCAATCTGAACACTTTGGGTTAGGTTACATCAAAGGGCAGCTGCTTCAGAAGTGACAGAGTAATTGTGGGAGATAAATCATTGACAGTAGTGGAAGTTCCTTTCTTTTCAACAGCGTCCACCATCTGGTAGTCAAAAGTTCTTGATTCTTTCTTGGGATGGATGTAAACATCATCATCATTTATGTTGCTCAAAATGATGTTGTTCAGTAGGAATTAAAGATGTCCATGCATAATACTTGTACTATTTTCAACTGTTTATGATTTATGCTATCTGATAGAATATCCATGGTGCGTTTGTTTATGATCTATGAAGTCGACTTAACTTAGTGAGGTAAAGTTTGGTGTGTATGTTTATGAATTTTGTTTTGGTCGATAATATAGTTCATTGGAAAACAACTGTGGTTATTATAATTAAGCAACTTCTTCCTGTTCATCTCTTTCTGGAGATCACATCAATTTCCAACTTCCATTATTCAGGTCATTAGGGTTCAGATGTTTTGAGGCCATTCCCGATAAAATTAATGTTGTCCTTTTATCTACAATTAGGCATTTGATATGGGTGGTTATGGAACTCTAGGTAATCAACATGAAAAAACGAAGATCAATCACAAACAGTAGGATTCTTATTTATTGGTGAAGAGAATCAACTGGAATTGAGTTGACAATGGAAGTTTAGAGAACAGAGAAAAGAAAGAGAAGAAGTGCAATACAAGTCTTGATTATGAATACCCCTCAACTAACTAACTACTTTCTATATCGTATTCAGTACAAACTGTTTAATAACCTGTTTAGCTAAATCAGTTACAACATGTAACATTGCCCCCCCAGCTGAAAACATTCTGTCCTCAAGGAATGAAAATTAGGAACTTCTTACAAAGATCAAAATAAAATTCCCAAAAAGTGGCATCCTCAGGCAATTGGTGCTTCCATTGACCAACACTTTAGTTACTGCTTGGCCTCTGCGAATTTGACAGTCATTCTGTCCATGATCAACTCAGGTTCTTTAACAGCAAGAAACTTCATTTGTGTTGGAAGGAAGATCAGTAGAGGTGATGCATTGCCAATATGTTTTTTAACTGTGAAACATGAAATACAATTTATGTATTTTAGACTGGGCAGGAAGGAGTAGTTATAAGCCACTACTCCTATTGTGTCAATCACTGGAAATGGTCCAAAGTATTTTGAGCCAACTTCTCATTGGATCTGGCAAGCCACAGATACTTGTTTGTAGGATTGAAGTTTGACATAAACCAAATCACCCACTGCGAACTTCCTGTCACTTCTATGCTTTATCAGCAATTGTTTCATCCTGTCTTGGGCCCTTCTTAGATGGAACTTAAGAACCTTCAACATCTCTGCTCTTTTAACTAAACTTCTATCCACCAACTGAACTTTAGACTTCTCCTGGCAAGTAAGGAAAATAGGCGGAGGAGGTTGACCATACACAATTTCATAAGGGGTAGCCTGAATTGACGTGTGGAAGGTAGTATTATACCACCATTTCAGCTAATGGCAACCACTCGGACCATTGTTGTGGAGTTCTGCACACATGCACCTCAAATATGTTTCTAGACATCGATTCCACCTCAGATTGGCCATCTGTCTGAGAGATGGTATGATGTAGAAAGTTGTAATTGAACTCTTGGTAAGCCATTAACTCCTTGCCAAAAGTGACTAACAAATACTGGATCTCTATCACTGGTGATAGATTCTGGAAAACCATGGAGTATTGAAGATATTATCTAAAAATGCTTGTGCTACAATGCTAGCAGTATATGGATGAGCTAAGGATATGAAAAGAGCAGCCTTACTCATTTTGTCTACTATAACAAATAACTTGTTTCCCATAAGAATAGGCAATCCCTCAATGAAATCCATTGTGATGTGCTGCCACAGATGATCAGGAATTGTTAAACGGTTGTAATAAACCTGGGTAGGCAGCAGTGTCATACTTGCATTCTGACAAGTTTGGGCAATGCTGTATGAAGGCTTTGACATCCTTGTTCCAGGGCCTTTTAGTAAAGACAAGCCTTAATCCTTTGTGTAGTAGCATTTCTGCTGAGTGGACCCCCTGAGGCTGCATTATGAAACCAATGTAACAATTCTTGCCTTATTGCACATCCTTGCCAACTACAATCTTCTTTCCTTCTGAGTTCGAGGCCATTCCAAGTATAGTGTTTATGTGAGGTTGGACTCTGTTGAACGTGTTTATTAGTTTCTGCAGACCCACCAATGGACAAGATTCGCTAAGCCTTTCAGCAATACTCTGAACAATATGATGGGATTTACAGAGCATGACATTCCACTATTTTTCCATCCTAGAACAGTGCATCAGCAGCACATTACAGACTACCCTGTTTGTACTCAATGGAAAATCAAATCCATTAGTTAACAACCCCATGTTGTTGAAATTCAGTAGTCAATCTTCTGATCCAGATATATTCAAGCTTCTATGATCAGTCGTAATAATGAAGTGCTTGTTCAAAAAATAGTGCCTCCATTTTATGTACAGCAAAAACACAGCAAGTAGTTCCTTTCATAAGTGACAGAGATTGTTGTTGTTGTTTAACTGCGACTGATTGAAGCTATAGGGTGATGATTCTGCATTAACACAGCCCCAAACTCCTTGCCCTGAAGCATCAACTTCAATGATAAATTGCTTGAGAAAAATCGGCATTGCTAAAACGGGTGCAAGATTGTTAATAGTCCTTTCCAATTTCCTGAAATGCTACTTGATTTCCATAGTCAATGGAACTTGTCTTTTTTTGAGCTATCAGTCAGTGGTCTAGTCTACAGTCCATAGCCTTTAACAAATCGTCTGTCATACCCAGCTAAACCCAAAAATCCTCTGAGTTGCTTGACTGATTGAGGGGTAGACTCCAATTCTGCACTGCATTATTTTGCTGGATTAGTTGAAACACCCTCAGCTGAAATGAAATGCCCCATTATTTCACACTTAGAGACTCAAAAATACATTTGGTGTTTGGCAAACAATTGATGTTTTCTCATAACATCAACACTTTGTCTAAGTGAATAAGATGTTCCTCTCAGTTTGTACTGTATATAAGGATGTCATCAAAAGACAAGTAAAATTTCCTTTAGAACTCTTGAAAACTGAATTCATCAAGTCTGAATGTAGCTGGTGCATTGGTAAGCCCAAAAGCATACCAAGTATTCGTAATGTCCACGTATGTGTCCTGAATGCTGTCTTTACACATCCATAGGGCTCATGCACTACTTGTGAAACCAGCTCTTAGATAATTTTAGAAAAATGATTAAGCCATTGTAGTTCATCCATTAAGTCTTCTACTAAAGGAATAGGAAATCTATCCTTAATTATGCCCTTGTTTAAATTCTCTATAATCAGTACAGAGTCTCCATGACCCATCCTTCTTGCCAACTAAAATAACTGGGCTAGCATAAGGGCTGGTACTGTTTGAATTCACACCTAATCAACATTTCTTTGTACCAGTCTATCAATGATGTCTTTCTGCTGTTTAGCATACCTGTATGGCCTTTTATTCACAGGATCTATGTTATTCTGCAGGGGAATTTGGTGATCATAGCCTACCCTGGTAGGAGGTAATTGGGTAGGAACCTGAAAAACATCAGTATATTTCTGCAGTAACTGCTTAATTGAGGGTAGAATCATAGACTGCTCAACATGAGTAGTTAGTGAATGCAGTAAAAATCCTTCCTCCTCACAAACCTGTATCATGGAGAAATGAACTCCTTGATCCAAAATTTTCCCTAACTGTTGAGTCTTAACAGTCTTACATCCCAATTGTGTGGCTCTTCTTAGCACATGCCTTCTTCCTTGCACTGAGAATTCCATGCTCAATTTATCAAAGTTCCATATTATATCCCCCAGTGTTGACCAAACCATTGCCCTACCACTCTAGCTACTACAATCACTAATACCCAAATGGAATTAACATGAACACATCTGAAGTGAAAATTTAGTATGCTGTTATTGTCCACTTGAAGATTTCTTACCAGCTGAAGAAATCTTCACTTTGTGCCATCAGCATCACAGTGCATATCTACTAGTGGATTTATCGTCATCACAATTTTGCACTTCCAACACTTTCTGCCATCTGAACATCCATTAAATTATGAGGTGCTCACAGTATCTATTAGAACTATGTAGGAGCCTTCTTCATATATCTTCCAGTAGCCACTTCGCAGATGGTTTCTAAAATGGCTTACCCAGTCAATTGCATGACAGAAATTTGGAGCTGCTTCAAAATGATTCTCAACATTGACAGGATCAATGGTAATACACTCATCCTCAATTCCTCAACCTCTAACAGATGGATCTGAAGTTTTTTATGAGAAATACTATGCTCTGAGAATTAGGTTCATCACAAAAGTAACCATAATCTTTGGCTCTCCTTTCAGCCATAAATGCTGGTGAAAGGGATTCTATTACATTTGAGGCCTGGCCTTGGCTGTTTCGCGGTTCATATGTGTTGTGGTATAGGGCCATATATGGATTTGGACTGTGTTTTGGTTTTCATAGGAATACTAGAACTGCGACCCTTGGTTAACTAGCAGCTTCTAAAGCTTAGCCAAGAAATGCTTTGCTCACTGTTGTGGTTGAAACATCTCACCATCAGTTGCACATCAATCATTTTCAACCCTCCTAAAAAACAACTCATGTATATTTGCAGACAATTCTAATTGTGTATTTTATGGCACGATGTTATGATACCAGTAATTGACCCTTGCTGCTCAACTTCATAACTCAGCCATAGGATCATTACATACTTCTCCGAATCTCTCCACTAGGATCTTGACATACTCTTCCCATGTAGGTAAAGTTGTACTCCACAATTGACCCTACATGCACTGATTGCACCATTTTTTAAAGCCTTGCCCTCAAATGCATAATAGCAAGTTTTACTTTTACTTCCGCAGGCGTATCATCGATCATGAAATAAGTCTCACATTGATATAGCCATTCTTTCACATTAGCACCATTAAACCTAGGGAAATCGATTTTAGACAATCGAGTATGGCAAGAATAAGGAGTAGAGAATCGATCACCTCTGTTACTGTTGTTAGCATTGGAATGTTGATGATGAATATTGTTGCGATTATGAGAAGAAATGCCATCATCTCCATTTTTATGCAACAATTCTTCAAAAGATTGCTTAATCGACTCTCCTAGTGTTTGCTGTAAGGCTCCAGCTAGCTCTGCCAATCTCAACTCTAGCTTCTCAGTAATCCGATTCTCCAAACGTTCCTCGATCTCCCTTACCGCTGCTTGAGTTCGTGTAGATTCCGCCATCTCCCAGAAAAAAAAGCTCTGAATACCAATTGATATGGTGGTTATGGAACTCTAGGTAATCAACAATGAAAACGAAGAAGTGTAATACAAGTCTTGATTATGATGCCCCTCAACTAACTAACTTCTTTCGCTATATAGTAATTCAGTTACAACTGTTTAGAACTAACCTGTTTAGCTAATTAAGTTACAACGAGTAGGAATTCCTTATTTATCTGAAGAGAATTCGAACCGGAATTGAGTTACAATTGAGTTAGAGAACAAAGAATAGAAGAAGAAGAAGTTGTAATACAAGTCTTGATCTATGAATTTACCCCTCAACTAAGCCTAACTACTTTCCTATAATAGTAATTCAGTTACAACTGTTTAACTAACCTGTTTAGCTAATTCAGTTACAACTGTAACAGCAATTTGTTTGCAAGTTGGAGAGGAGGGAAGAGAAGTGAAGACTTTGAAAAGAAGGAAGAAATGGAATGAATTTGAAGAGTTTTGGGAGGGAGGGAGGGGAGGGGAGGTTTTGTAGGATTTGTTTTTATTCATAATACAAAATCTTCTATTTTGGAGGAGATCCAAAAATTATAATTGCAGAGAGGATTTTGTGTGAAAGACTTAAAACAAATTTTTCATATCATTTTTTTTTTGTTACAATACTCT